>APFE030468574.1:0-24439 GCA_000404065.3 Pinus taeda
CTGCTGCAACAAGCGTTGGACTTGAGGTAGGATCGAAAAAAACTTGGTTTCTCATAGAATAATGTATGTTTAGAGAAGGATTGCTCTTAATTGTCTTGTTTGTCACTAGAGAGTCTTAGACTCCTAGGGAGGTTAGTTTTGTCAGCAAAAATAACTCTTTCTGCATGACAGTCTGCCTCTTCCTCTTTTGTTTTGGCTTAATTGGTGTGCTGAGGGTAGTGAGAGTATCTATTGCCTCTCTTTCTAGGGTCTCAAGAGACACTTCTGTCCTTTCTTCCCCTTTTCCTCCTTTTGTCTCCGTTTCTGTCTCTGTCTACCCTGTTTTCTCCTTCTCTCTATTGGTTTCTTTCTTCTTCCCTTCTTGTTCCTCTAAATCACTAGTTTCTTCTCCTTATCCCCCTTTCTACTCTTCCTCCTCACCACCAATAGGGCTAATATCATAGGTCAGGGCCTTTATGTCATCTTCAGTAGTCATGTTTTGGAAAATTTCCCATGGTATGGGGATTGTAAATGTATGGAGGGCTTCTTCCACTAAAAGTTTGATTAACCCATGGTGAGCTAACTAGTTTGGATTTCCTTCTTTTACTTCAGTACTGGAGTTAATGAGGAACTGCAGGAGGAAGTAAGGGATGCTAAGCTTCTGAGGGGTTGGAGTGTCCATGCCATACCTTAATTCATGCATGATTCTAAAGTGGTAACCATAGACAATGTTATACCTCCCCTCACAGGAAATATACTTGATTATTTGATAGCTAACATCATCCCAAGGGTATGGTATGCTGACTCTTCTTATGCCATTCTTATCCTCTACAAGGGTTTCATTATTTTGGAAGAAGTTTTTCTTGGCAGCCTAGCCAATTGGTTTTTCATCCTTACTCCAAGGCAACCCAAGAGGAAGGGTGGCGATGCTACTAATAAATTCAGGGGCTATCTTCATGGAAAGGCCCCTAAATGTGACAGTGGAATGTTTTCTAGAGTGAGGGACCAAAGAGTGGGCAAATTACTGAGCAATTTCCTCATCAAACCCTCAAAATTTCTTTAAAAAGTTCATCCAATTGGATCTTGTGAATATGTCCACTACTTGGGGGTGTGCATGGAGCCTAGAGGAGTTAGTGGGCTCCTTCCTTATAAAACCTCCTTTCGTTTTGTCTACTCTTGCTTGAAAAACCAACTATGGAAATGGAGAGGACAATTTTTGAATAAAAGATAGAGACAAATAGATTATGTGTGTGTGTGTGTGTGTGTGTGTGTGTGTGTGTGTGTGTGTGTGTGTGTTTTGGGTTAAGAAATAAGCAGCAATTCTTTTTATCAATTTCCTCCACCCAAAAGTTCTATTTTCTCCTCAAAACTAAACCACTGCTTGCATATTTTGATATTCAATGGAATTATGCCAAGAACCTACCTCTTTAGCTCAAAAATTCTGCTAAAAACCATGTTTTCCCACTCCAAAATAGCTTAGTGGCCCTCCTATAGAACACTGCCAACCCTCTTGTAGGATTCCTGTAGGTTCTCCTGTAGAACCTGTAAGTTCTCTTGTAGAACACCAAGAGCAGGGATATGGGAGAGATCAGATGAGAATGATAGGTACGATGCTTGTGGGGGCACGAGAAGGTAGCAGGAGTGGAGTTTCGAGGAGAGAATGAAGGAGAAAGGTGGTGAGAGTGCTTCGGCAAGGAGTACTTATTGCTTTTTATGGATATTTCCGGTGATGGAGGGTGAGCTGGCCAAGTGTACGTTGGCCACATTTAGACCGTTAGTCCCCACCTGCCTTGTCATCATTTCCCTTTCCTCGTAATCATCTCTCATGATTGCATCGAAGTTCCCATCGCCTCCATTACCTGTCCTTGACATATCTCTTGAGTTTGACTAAACGCACGTGTGTTGACATCTTTGGATGAGTGAATTAAATTGGATGAAGGTGTCCAAGTTAACTAGCCACCTAATCCCCAACCAACCTCAACCATCTCGTTGATGTTTCATGCTCTCTAATTATACCAATGCAAATAGAGGAGCGGGTTAGTTACTTATCTGAGATCCGAATGCGTTTGTTGTGAGGTGCTATGGTCTTTCCTTCTGCTACATGCCTTTATTTATTTTGATGCATGCCTGTCTTCTTGCTGAGATATGGTTGTCCTGTGTGCAGGTTCCTTTCTGGCTGGATCTGATCTTCAGGTGTCTGCTTCAACCTTCAGATTTGCACCCTCATGCTGCTGATGCTAGATTACAGGAGCTCCTATAGTTGCTTGTCCCTTTGAAATTTTAGTTTTTTCTATGCTTGGAGCTATGAGAATGATGCAAAAAATGCAGATGGATATGGAGAGGCAATAGGTACGCTTCAGGTCTTGTTTTTCCTTGGTCTGCCTCAATTATCTCCTTACCATGTTGATGGGAGTTCCTTGTTTTTTTTGGGAGCCCATGTAATCTTATATTTCCTGCAAATGATGATCTAAGGTCTTCATATGATGTTGGAGTTCATCCAACATAATATAATTTCCTTCTTGGCCTCATTATTTTCTAACAACATCCGTGCCAACAACTTCTTTATGTGATAGTATAAATCAATTGCATGCATGTACCAATTATGCCTACTTCTAGTTTGACCTGTGGTAGGTATCCGAGAGGCCACCTCTTCCATGATTTCTACGTATTTTAAGCATATTTGTTCACCTATGATATCCCATCTCACTTCATTGAGCTCATCCGATATGTTTTGTGGAGTCTGCTCATGATAATGGAGAACTAAGGATTCTGCTCATTAATGAACTTGGGCAGCTCCTCTATTCGCATAATACATCACCCTCCAATGACAATGTGCTCCCTTATGAGGCATTATTGGGATTTTGATACCTTAGAGCATTTAACCCTATAAATAATCCCAAAAAACCATGAGGTTCCTAGAATGTGACAAAGACCATAAGCAAAAACCAGAGCATGCTTGGTTAGAAGAGCTAAGAATGAAATACTATATAACTAGCTTCTGCAGAGGCTAGGGAAAAAACTGTTGGAAACATATTTTGAGTTGTAAAGAAGTCAAGGAAGGAACTTTAAGAGCTTGGATATATTTCTTTGGAGAAAAATTTGAATTTGGAGGGCCATAAAGGCAAATGAGTGTAGCCTCCTCATTTTCACATACGGATTTGAGTTAGCAAGATCACTAAACACATAACATGATCTGGTGTTTTTTAACGATGGATGACGTCATCAAATTCCAACCCTAAAGATGTTAGTAAGGTTGGTGCTCACAAGAACTCTTTAAAGATCAAAGGCCTTTCACCATTAAAACCATAGTCTTCATCATCATTTCACATATCATTTCACCATAATTACCAACATAATAGCCAGGGTGGTGCAATGAAATAGAACGATTAAATCGCGTGATTAGTCATGCCATGCTTTCAATATAATTTTAATTCTCAGGGGAGAGAGTCATGGCACATCCCCACCTATACATTCTCTATGGGATGAATACCATGATATCTCCCACTTGCACATCATGTAGCACCTCATATAGAAATTTATAATGTTTTTAATTATAACTAACCAAATATGAGTTTATAGAAATATTTTCGGAAAAATCACATCATAAAATCTTTGTCGACACGTTTCAAACCAACGAGTCTAGTTCATCATCAAGACAAATTTAAAGAATCAGATCAAGGCTCCATGTTAAATAGGGATGGCAGATTTTCCAATGGTTAGGTTTGACTGGAAAAAAATAGTTATATTGGACCTAATTAGACCCAGGTCATAATTGAACAGAAACGGTTAGATTGGTCAAAATTATTAGTATAATATTATTATCTTTAATGCCATTTAATAATTATTGGTTTTAAAAACCTTCTTTTCATTTCTTTGAGTTATAAGTTATAAAGTTAAAAGTGTGGAAATAATATTATTATTACTAAATTATTATATTATAAAAAGAGTAATATATTATCATTATAAATTATAAACTTAATAATAATCTTATAATGGGTGACACCATAAAATAATATAAAGGCCATTTTTAATTATAAAAATCTTAATCATTAATGTTTTTCATATATAATAGTCTTAAATATATAATTAAATATTAATAATGTTTATAGAGTATAAACTTATATTATAATAATAATGTAAATTAATTCATTTAAGTTGTATGTCAACAGTAATCTCCATAGAATTATCAATGTAAATATTAATAAAATTATTAAATCCGAGTCAATGCATAGTATTACTTTAATATTATCCTTAAAACTCATAGCTAAACATTTTAAATTATTTATATATTAATTAATAGTAATATTTCATCTATAATGGTTCTGGGAAATATTTTAATGTAGCTTATTCAATAAGCTATCTAAGGAGAACCAAAACACAAACAAAAAAAAGGAAGGGGGGATATACATTAAAATTGTAATTTACGATATTAGTTCAAGTCATTAATAGATGGGAGATATGACTGCGAAGAAAGGCTAGGGATCCAACAACTACTGATTTTCCAACTATTGTCCCTATTAAGGTTAAAAGGTATTTTTTCAATCTCAATAGCTTCCCAAATTTTACGATGATGAAATTGTGAAACCCTAGCAATCGCTCGGGCTTCCTCAATACAAACATGATGTTTAGTTTTCTCTGCATGTTTTGCCAGTGCAGAGGACTCGGTTCTCCCATGTTTTATGTTGGTTGTGTGTTCATTGATCCTTTGATTAATGGAGCGTCTAGTCTCACCAATATAGGGAGTTCCGCAGGAACAAGGAATCATATAAACACCCTTCATGTCCTTGGGGTTGATGGGATCTTTTACTGATCATAGGGAATTTCGAATGGTCTTAAGGGGTCTGAAGGTCGAAGGGACATTATGCTTCTTAAGAATCCCAGCAATCACTCGAGTTGAGGAAGCCCGAGTGATTGCTAAGGTTTCAGAATTTCATCATCATAAATTTAGGGAAGCTATTGAGATTGAAAAAAGACTAACCTCAATAGGGACGACGGTCGGAAAATCAGTAGCTGTTGGATCCTTGCCCTTTCTTCCCAGTGATATCTCCCCTCTTCAACACCTCCCCCCTCTATTAATGACTTGAACTAATATCGTAAATTACTTTTCTGATGTATATTCCCCCTCCGCCCCCACACCCTTTTTTTTGTTCTCCTTAGATAACTTATTGAATAAGTTACATTAAAATGTTTCCCATAACCATTATAGATGAAATATTACTATTATAATAATATAATAGTAATTTAACAATGTTTAGCTATGATTTAAGGATAATATTAAAATAATACTATTGATATTGACTAGGATTAATAATTTTATTAATATTATACATTGATAATTCTATTGAGATTACCATTGACATAACTAACTAAAATGAATTAATATTACATTATTATTTAAATAGTAAGTTTGTTACTACTATAACATTATAATATTTTAATAATAATAATATTTAAGACTATTATAATATGAAACATTAATGATATACATTATTATAATTAAAAATGGCCTTTACTACAACTAACTAAATGGGTTAATATCACCCATAATAAGATTATTATTTAAGCTTATAATTATAATGATAATAATATTACTGTATTTTATAATGATAATAATTTAATAAATATTTTAATATTATTTCCACAATTTTTAAAATTTATAACTTATAATTCCAAAAAAAAGGAAAAAAAAATAAATTTAAACCCAAAATAATTATTAAAGTGGAATTAAAAATAATAAATTATACTAATAAATTTTGACCAATCTAACCGTTTCTTTTCAATTATGACCTGGGTCTAATTAGGTCCAATATAGCCGTTTTTTTCCAATCAAACCTAATCGTTGGAAAATATGCCATCCCTATTTAACATGGAGCCTTGATTTGATTCTTTCAACTTGTCCTGATGATGAACCGGACTCGTTGGTTCGAAACGCGTCGATAAATATTTTATGATGTGATTTTTCCAAAAATATTTCTATAAACTCATATTATGGATCAGAGAAGCTTAAATTCAAATACTAACCAAATATCTATATTTATTTTTGGTTTTTATTATAGCTTACGTTGGTTTTTATTTAATGAATATTTTTTTTCTTTGTAAAAGGGACATGTTCCAACTCCAGGTTGAGCACAAAAGGAATTACACATCTCTCCCATATTAAGTTGTAGAATGCACTTCTTGTCACAATACCAATTTCCTCAATAAAAGATACATTAAAGAATATTAAATCAAAGAAGATAAATACATATAAGTATTAAAAAATAATATTATAATTATGAAGGAGATGTGTAATTAACACTAGAACTATCAAGTGCCAAGAGGAATCAAACCTCTCGAGGTGCAAAACTTTCTTCAAGTTTTGAATTCTAAAGAGGTTTGCACCTCAAGATATTTGATCCCTCTCTATGCTTGCTAGATTTGGGTTTTATATGGATATATGTTGGTTAATAATAAAATGCCTTACAACATAAATATACAAGCATTATGGGATATGAAAATTTTAAAAATTTAAAAATAATATAATAAATTCATACGCAAAAGATGGAGTGTTATTTTTGTATGGTTGATGTGTTAGCGTTAATTGGGTCTAAGTTTAGGTGATTGGGAGGAATGACTATTGTTCTTTTCATTTTGTTTATTTCAACTTGTAAGTAACATATTGAAATCTTTACCAAGCTATTACTGTTACTACAACGAACAACCAAGGTAACTAAAGTGTACAAGGAATGTTTTCTTACCCTAATCCCAAAGGTCAACATTTCTACATTTGTCTCAAAGATTGTACTAAACTTCCTAACTACCTTATTTTTTTATTTTGATGGGGTCAGTGGGTGAAGAGTTTTCAATCATATTGGAAGGGGAAAGTATTGTTGACTATTTTTTCTCTATATTTAATCATGTGCATGCAAGTTAGAGCATTGTCAAAGTTTCATGCATGGAGACTTAAGCCAGAAGATTTAATGGATCCATTGTTTAAAAGTCTATATACGGAAGCTAGGATGGCCTATGAATGGAAACTTAAGCTCTATGATTTCATGGATCTATTCCTTAATAGACAAGAAAAGGAAACAAGGGTTTGTTATGGAAATTTCCACAGGTAATGACCAATCTTCTTTCATGTATGCCTTATATCTAGGGTGAGGACCAAAATGGAGACTAAGATATGAATCATTGATTAATTTCCAATTTACATGTGTTTAGATCTAGGAATTAGTGATTTTTGCTAATTCTTTCACGCTTGCTTCAAGTTTCTCCATGGTAATGAAGGACGAGATGATGGGAGGGACTCTTGGTAGCGAACGACCTAGACATTTTTCCACATGCATCTTAGATGCTCTATATTTTTACCTTGAGCCTTTGATCTTCAAGGAAAGTTTATTAATTATTGTGTTCCTATAAATCTAAGTATATTCAAGTTATTCTAAGTGTGCATGGACAATAACTAATCATATTTGAGTATATTAGAGAATTTCTATGCATTTTTTTGTCTTCCAAAACATATATAATTGGATTTGAGCTCATTTGCAGGAGTTTCATGATTTAGATATATCCTCTATGGTAGAGTCAAGTAGGTTGAGCTTGAAAAGATAAACAATATACCAAATGATAGTTAAATCTATTAAGGGGAATGTTATGTAGAATCTACGACTGTAGATAGAAGTATCTTCCCTAGGCCTAGTGGACTAACCTAGAACAACATAAAGACAAAGGCACTAATGTTTTCCTTAAAGTAAATAGCTAATGGGATGAAGCATACCAAGAATATTTTGCATGCTTCGCTCCTTCCTTTTCTTGAATTCTCCAATCCTAGATATGATCACTATTATTAGAACCTGCATCGTCAAATATCACAAGCCAACAATCAACGAAATCTATGTATCATCATATAATCACTTTATTCAATAGATCAACATGGTATTGAAATATATGAAACCATAATATCATATATAGGAAAAAAAAAATATTTTCATTAATTGAAATGGAGTGAGTTACCACCAAAAATAGGTCTTGATCCTGTAAAAGAGCTCCTCCAAGTTGAATTTTCCTTTCCTTGTCACAAAGTTCACCTCTAATAACCCTAATGCATGAAAATATTTCTCTGACATCAACAACATAAGGGTAGAATCACTCTTCAAAATCGAACCCCTTGCCTATGGATGGTAGTAAATATATAGATGAAGGAGTTATTTCATGAATTCTCCGTTTACCAATTAGAGCTTGATATCTACTCTTGATGGGAGGATGAGATCAAGGGATAATGGATGAAAGATCCAAGGTAGGATAGGATAGGATTTGAGACTTTTATCTGAGGTAAATGGTTACAACAAATCCTAGAAGCTTATGGAAGAAGAGGCTTCAGTATTCTCTTCTTTTTTTTGAATTTATAGAAACAACACAAGTGCATAGTGGAGCAATCTATAGGTGATCAACGCATGCCATAATGTTGCAACCTGGTAGTCAATGTTGTCTAGTAGGAGGCCAGGTAGTGTTGTTCCTTAATATGAATGAAACAAGGTGTTCTTAGGGATAACCTCGGGGATTAGAATGATTCATTCTTAGGGCTTTGTGCAAGGATGATGAGAAGGAGGTCAAAGGATGTTGACTGATCCAATTGAAGGCTTATTGACCAGATGTGACAAAATGGCCTATAAGAGATTTCCCCCTAAAGCGCAAAGTCAGAAATGATAGCTGATGACTGAAGTTCTTTACCTCATGACAAGTCCAGATCAAGAACAACCAACAAGATCATCATCTGTTACAATACATTTACATCATGATATCTTTATTGAGGGAGGCATACCCATGCTCAAAAAATAAGCTAACATTACATGTATAATGATCAAAAGAAATGTCCACGGGTGATTGATGGTGTACCCATGACTAGATGAATGCCTATCTGAACATAGCTATCATACATAGTGATCTTGTATTACTCTTGAAATTGCAGGCCGAATGGATGAAACTCTATCTAGGGTCTTTTATCTCGTTCAAAAAAGGAATTAATCTATCTCAGTCTGGACTTATTTTCATTTACTTTAACGAGTTCAAAAAGACAAGTGCTCAGAAATATTTTCATATTTTGGGAGTCTGAAAAGAGTTGAAAGAGGAATCCAAGGGGTTCATTAAGTTTACGGAGTCCAAGAAATGTGATAAATTTGTACTCCTTGATCAAAATATTTTTTTTTCAAAACATGGCAAAATCCATCAAACAGTTGTTGACCTGCTCAAAACATCACAAAAAGGATTAAAAATACTTGTTTCATGGTAAACCTGGGTTGTAACTAAGTCAAAACATTAAATGTTAATAAAATAATGGAAGAAACAACCATAAATATCCAAAATGACTATTCATATTTAGAATTTCACATTTACCTTCAAGAGTGAGAGTTATGAGTAGTTTTTTCCATTGATCTTTTGTAGCTAATTACACTCAATCCGATGAATAATTTCAAGTATCAACACTTCTAGGTAGGATATAATACCTTCCTCTTTCAATTCATGGTCCCATTTTATGATTTCATGCAAGTTTTAGGTATTTTTTAGGGCCCTGGGTTTCAAAAAATTTGGACTAGGAACAACGCAGGCCCAGGGAGTTGAAAATTGCATTGCACCTAAGTCAGGGTACACTGCAAGTAGGGGTGAAATGCTCTGTCTCCTTCCTTGGGGGTGCGTTAGGTGCAAATCCAAAAAGAAAAATTCAGTTTCCCTTCAAAATTTCTAAGCTTTTTTGCATGGAAAGGATCTTAATTAGTCTCCCTTTGATGTTTCATGTCTTCATTTGCATAAAACGACTTTTATTTGTAGAGAAATAGAACATCATTTAAATGCAACTAATGATCTTGCTACCATCCAAGAACTAAAATAGTTTCGATTGTTGAAATTATTATGGCTCCCTGGTATGTGGAAATAGATGGAGCTACTAGCATATATTGTTCATGCATGAGATGTTCAAGCATAGTAATGCTAATTTGGGGAACATCTTCTCGAGATCATAGTAGAGGACATATATTTTTTGATTGATTTATCCAAGAGTGGTGCCCCCATATCTCTTTTAGGTTGGAGAAGAGGTGGAGAAACACTGAAATACTATAACATTACTTACTGCAGACCTCGATCCAAACCAACTAGAGATGGAAATATCATCATAAAGATGTAAAAAGTTTTCCTTTAAGAATGGTCTTGTTCATTATTTCAAGATTGGTGGGTATATTAACACTTCATGTGGCTAGTAGATCATACATGCATTATGGTGTGGAGTGCCTAGAGCCAATAGCCTTCAACTGGATTGAGGGATTATTGGTCAATATGAAAGAACAACTTACTAAAGCAAGAGAGGGAAAGTTGAAAAACTTTGGATACAGTTCCATATTAGTCTATTTTTCCCTAGAATAGATTTCATTGCTACAACCTCAATAGATTACGTTTGAGCCCATTGATACGACGATACCATGGATGAGGAGGTGGATCGATCACATGTCCCGACATGTAGGTCTATTGGCGATCAGCTTCACGCTAGCCTTCTTTGGATGGATGTGCAGACAATTCATTATGTTCAATGGTTATTCGTATGCAGGAAAGGATTTCTGCGACGAACTTGATCTCGTGCTTCTAGAGGATGAGCAATGGGATGTTATAGGTAAGATATGACCATTTGAATTTTTGAAAGTTTTACAAAAAAAAAAAAAATTGATGTTTATGACACTTAAACTATTGATTTTTCATGCAAATATTGGGCATGTTTAACTAATAGGTGCTTCATATCCTCGTCATTTAGGATAACATCCATAATTAGTAGTTTAACCAACACATGTTGCTACAGTAGGATGGGATGTACTATAGGATCTAAATGTAGTCGAAATCCTAACGAAGGTGGAGTCCCATATGGAGGAGTTGACTCATGGGATGGATGAGACCGTGATCGACCAAGTTCTGTTGCGAATTCAGCAACACACCATTGGAGTTCCTAGCCATATTGGTTAGCTACTGTGAAATATAGCATGTGCAGTGGTTTTTTATCATGAGAGATTTGATTAGTCTACTTAGATATTTGCATATAGTTTTGTATATGGCCATGTGGCCATATGTGTCTCTGACACAAATTTTGTAAAACCAAACTTTATATATATATCTTTAGTGTTTTCATGTTCCTATTATGCTTTCAATGATGTGATGTGCACTGAAATGTCTTTACATTCATTCAAAATGTCTATCTAAAACATGATTAGCAGGTGCAATAGTCAATGTATTTAGATTTCTATAAATGTGTTCATATTGTATAAAATTGAAATGTCTTTCTAGAAGGAAAACCCTTAAAAATGTAAGCAAGATGGTAATACTTTTAACTAAATAAATATTAGCAAGTTATAGTACCACGTGTTATGAGTCAAGTCTGATGACTAAACGATGGATACCATGTGAAATAGCATCAGATAATAGCTTTACCACTACGCTATACTCAGTGATATTGTTGGTAGAGTGACCAATAAAAATCCCTTGTAAACTCACTCACTTGCCATTTGGATCAAAGATAGCCCACACTACGGAAGATAAGTTGTGAGTACTACTGCTAGCACCATTAGCATAACCAAAATACAGTTCAAGGGATGCCAACATCTGCAAACCAAACATAAAAGGGATCAACAAAAACATTAGAAAAAACTAAAGAGACATACAACAAACCTACTCAACACACCTATAAACAGTATGTACACAATGTTACTACATGTTGGTTGTGTGGGGCCTGACCCAAGTTCAGTGTTAGTTAGCCAAACAATTCCCTACACTACTGGCCCTTTCAACATCAGCCCGTGGAGCGCGGACCAAAGTCTCACCCGAAGCAATATGGGGGGATGCTACAACCAAGTTTTCGTGCCCTAAGATGGTCGTGATGTCAGTTTATTCCTTCTGTTCCCACTTTCACGTAGGTTGTTAAGTTCTAGGGCTCTATCTATCTAGCCCCTTATTCCACCCTTCGATACCTCCACGAAATGGTATGATTGACCTTCACACAGCTCAAACCTTTGGTCCAGGTACTTTCGCAGTGCTAAAGAAATGTATAGAACAGGTTTCCAAGTTATCCTTAAGTGTTTAATTATATTACTAAACAATCATAGTTAGCATCGCGTAAATAGATATTCTTACTTGCGTTCAATTAATCAATGTAATTACATACATTCATGCATCACATAAGCATTGTAAATGAAATCCATACACAATATGGCAAGATGCATTAACAGGAACAAAGACACAAAATGTGTAGAATATTTCTTCTCTTTATTGATATGTTTAGATGATTACAGACTCTATCTGCCCTATGCACACAGCTGTAGGGGTCTAACACTCAGTTGTGGACTTCTACTCTAGGCCTCTGCACACTCAACTGCAGAGCCTCTACCTATGCTATGACTCAAAACTTATACTTCCCTCCTTATGGCTCAAGACTTCTCACTGAACTTACTTCTTATTAAAACTACCTAGAGCTTACTTACTAACCTCTTTTTAAATAATCCCATGGTCCACGGACCATGGGTAGATCTTTTACAGCCGACTTTACTTTACAAAATAAAGGTGGACAACCCTTTATGACTCATGGCACCTTCACACTCCACGACCACAAAATGCAAAGTCTTTACAACTTTATTACAAAATTTGACCCAAAACATGGGCTTTTAGCCCAAAAACTATCCTTGGGGGATCCCGTTCCCAACATGACCCCAACGCAAACATCATGAATCACCCTCGAGTCACTTGGTAGGCACAGAGACCTTAGCGCGAAGACCTCCCAGCTCGACCCTTATCACCACAACCTCGGTAGTGCATTGTGCAACCACCTACTTAGCGTCTTCCACCATTTGTTCGATCATTAGTCCTACACTGTTGGCCTGAAGCTTTTGCTGAGTTGCTTGCAGAGTTGCAAGCTTTCCTTCAATAGAGTTTTTGACCATGTAAGCCTCATCCATCCAAGGCTTTAGTCATGCCTTCAACACTACTTCCTTGTGCAACGCTACATCCACTTGTTCTTTCAGCTGCTTGGCCTCCTACAACTTCGCGAGTCTCTGTGTGAGTGTGAAGATTCACATTGTGCCTTTGACCTCATCATAACATTGTTGTATCTTGTGCACTTCTATCTCCCACTGTTGTACATTAGGGTCCTCCCGCAAGCTTGTCAGGACCTCGAATGACTGCTCAAAAAGTTGTGTGTAGTCTACTACTACACTTTCAACCACCGCTATTTCCTATGTGACAGCGGTTGTGGTGAGCACTAGTATTACAGCAATAATGCTACAACTCCTGGGCTTTCTACTTTACTCTTATCAACCCAGTAGTTTGTAACAAACTTGGAAGCGACAGTGTTGTATGCACAAGTACTAGTTCTTATTACAGGTTGTCACTTGGTTAGCCAACACAAGATCACTAGGAGCTCAAGCCAACTTCTATGGATTTCAGAAGAATCTCTATATGTGATGAAAGGAAAAGAGATTACTCTATTGATGCTATTCTACTTGCAGAAAGGAAGATTGAAATGTAAAGCAAACCAAGGAAATCCTAGTTAACCTCTAATCCTACTTTTGCAGAAAGCACTATGAAAATCATGAAAAGAATGCCATTACATACTCAAGGAAGTATACAACATCTAACTAAGCTATCTCTGGAAGCAAATGATCAAAAAGCATCATTTTGGTTTTTTATGTATTTTTACGTGAATTTGACATGCATGTAATTTATTTGTTTGTGAATGTGGTAGAAAATAGGTGGTGATGGAGGGAAGTTTTGGGACTTGAGAGGATATAGGATGGTGTGGATGGGTCCTAGGAGGTCTCAAGTGGCCTTCTGGAGGCTTTTCCCAAACTCAGCCTTCAAAAGAAAGCCTACAGGAAAATCTACAGGTGGACACAGGAAATCTACAGGAGGAAAAACAACGTTCTACAGGAGGTCTACAGGAGGAGGCCAAGAGCACTTTTCACTATTTTGAAGGTGTAGGAGTGGGTGGAGAAGGTATATGAAGGCTGGAATGAAGTGTTAGGGCACCCAGGGTCTACCAAGGATCATTAGGAGAGAGAAAGATGATTGGATTTTCTCAAGGAGAGAGAGGAAAGTCTATGGAAAATGCAGGAAACTAGGGCAGAATTGAGGGGACACTTGGGCAACCTGTAGGGCATGGATTAGATGGAGGATGGAGTGGTGGGTAGGCTAGTCTACTGCTAGAAGATATCTGCTACATAAACAACTAACAGTCAACCAATGATACCAAGAAAGCAATGAAATAAGTGCATCTAAAAACAAAGTTTTAGCATCAAAGTAAACTATGATCTATGGAAGAAAATACTGATAACCATTGCATGAAAGAAGATTGTTGCAAATAAGGAAATGAGCATGATGAAGAAGTTATGAAGCGAAGCAAACTAAACTATGAACCAATTAGAAAGCTGCAAACACTAGAAGTACTATGAAAGAGGAAAATCTGTGTTTTTGGGGCAGCAACAGGGTCTTTGCCTCATATCATTGTCCTAAAGGGAGGAAGAGAAGCAAAGGAACTACTACTAGCCTTTTGGATCTTTTCTTTATCACTACTTAACCTGCTATTTAAAACACAAATGGAAGCAAACTACTGAATCATCAAAAACAACATATTCTTAACCATAAAAGAAATACATCTAACAGCAGCCTCAACTACAAACTGAAATGAAACATACATATACAAAAAGAGAGGAGCTCGGTTGCTTGCATTGGGCCCTATCCCAAGAGCTTTAGCCCTCTGAGGTAACTAGTGCTAACTCAAAAAGAATTCCATCTTTATTCTCAAAGCAATAACAAGATTACAAGAACTATCAAGATAATAAGCTCTAAGCTGAGTAGAGTTACATAAGCAATACTGCATAAACAATTCAACAAAAACTTGACCCTAGTGAGGCCTCAGGCCTCTCTACTTATACAAATGAAGCTCCCAATAGCTTCCTCAAATCAGGGAGGCTTGGCTCCCAAAACTCGAGATAAACATCAATTATCCTCCACTTGCTCGGCTGCCATCTAATGCATGACATGGTTGCCTGTACTCCGAGCTGAATAAACGGGAATTCGAAGTGGGGAGTAAAAAATTAGGGGGATTCTCTCCTATAATTCCTCTCCTTTGTCCACTTCAAGTTATTGCTACCATTTGTCCCCTGTATCCTTGACTTTGACCACAAAAATCATCAATAATCTGCATTAAACACATATTAGACCTCATGGCATCATAACTAAATCAACTCACTCTATAAGCATAAATATAATAAAAAAATCATGTAATAAGCTAAGAGAATGGTTGATTTGACTAGGTTAGGATGTAAAATGAGCCCATATAATTACCCATTTATGAGGCTCATCATCACCCCCTACTAAAAGTGTTGCTCATCCTCTGAGCAAATTAGTCCATCTCCTCATCTTTTATGGCCCTAGTGGCCTCCCTAGCATCCCATGCTTCTAATGTGGTCTTCTCTTCCTTGTCATAGAATCCTGCCTTCCTATCTACCTCTTCCCACTACTGTTTCTCTTCTTCTTCTTTTCTGCCTTCTAACATTCCTAGCAGCAGTGGGGGACTCAATTTGAGGCCAATCCAAATGACCTGCAACCTCTGCATGGAGCGCTTGTATAATGGTACTCTCCTTAATACCTCTTTCATCCTCATTGGGGAATGATACTCCTTGATCTGTAGACTATGTGGCAAGGTTTTCCATGTCCTCATACATGCATGCACATAGTCATCCCCAAGTAACCTTTCCATATCCTTAAAATGTGCAATGGCGTGAGCTTGATCACTAATATATCTGGGGGAAATTTGAGGATTAAGTGCAAGCAGGTTATGTGTGCTAATGAGTGCCATGGGGTCTGATGGCTCAGCTCATATCATTATGGGCTCATTCTGTTCCTTTATCATCAACATTCTTATTTCTGCTGCCCTTAACTCTTCATTGTTCATCCATGAGGCCATGGCCATTAGTTGTAGGTCCCCTAGCCTAGCATTGGGGTCCCACACATTCATGTCTATGAAGGCCATGTTATGGAGATAGAACTCTACCATCTTTGCCTTATCTTCTGATGTGCTTTGGTCACACAAGTCTATAAACTAATTGTAATCTTGGAAAGGCATTGCGCCTCTTTGTGCTAAAGTCTTGATCTGAAATTGCATCCGCTGGTCCTTGAGATATAGGCCATAAGATTTTTCTAGTGTCGTACATTGCAATGCCTCCATGGACCAAGTAGCCATGCATGCCAGTTGGATCTCTTTCTCTTGCAATTGTCTTCTTAGCAATTCATTTTCAATTTCAAGGTGACTTCTTGTGATTGCTTCCCTGTGTCTGAAAACACTTAACTCTCTACCCATTTCTCTTAGTTTGTTCTCCATATGGCCAATATCCTCAACTCCCTTGGATTTGGCTATTTGCATCAACCTATGGGTCCTTATTCTTTCTTTCTCCAATTCAAAGAATAGTGGAATTGCAAATTTCTGTGGAATTATTCTTCCCCCCTCAAGAAGATTGTAGTAAGAGTCAAGACTAGGTTGGGGATTAGGTACTTGCGCCTCTGTTGCTTCCTCCTTTCCCTATGGCTATCCTTCTACCCTTTTTTCAAGTTTTTTGGTCTATTGTAGTTTTGACAGGGTCTCCTGTAGAACAGTCTGTGCCTCTTGTAGAACTGTTTTTGAGTCTTGTAGTTCTACTTTCTCTTTCCATGTGGGAGATCGAGGAGTCCACCTTTCATAAGTGATAGGTGCATTGGAAAGGGATTCTTTTCCTTGGGTAGAGGGTGAATCTTCAATAACAATTGGCACTTTAGAAGAAGGTTGGGGTTTCCCTGTTTTGATCCTTGTGCTCTTCCTAGCCCTGAAATACATTGTGGTCTATCTCTTCCTCTTTTGTTTTGGCTTAATTGGTGTGATGAGGTTAATGAGAGTATCTATTGCCTCTCTTTCTAGGGTCTCAAGAGACACTTCTATCTTATCTGCCCCTTTTCCTCCTTTTTTCTCTGTTTCTGTCTCTGTCTACTCTGTTTTCTCCTTCTCTCTATTGGTTTCTTTCTTCTTCCCTTCTTGTTCCTCTAAATCGCCAGTTTCTTCTCCTTATCCCCCTTTCTACTCTTCCTCCTCACCACCAATAGGGCTAATATCATAGGTCAGGGCCTTTATGTCATCTTCAGTAATCATGTTTCGGAAAATTTGCCATGGTATGGGGATTGTAAATGTATGGAGGGCTTCTTCCACTAAAAGTTTGATTAACCCATGGTGAGCTAACTAGTTTGGATTTCCTGCTTTTACTTTAGTACTGGAGTCAATGGGGGTCTGCAGGAGGAAGTAAGGGATGCTGAGCTTCTAAGGGGCTAGAGTGTCCATGCCATACCTTAATTCATGCATGATTCTAAAGTGGTAACCATAGACAATGCTATACCTCCCCTCACAGGAAATATACTTGATTATTTGATAGCTAACCTCATCCCAAGGGTATGGTATGCTAACTCTTCTTATGCCATTCTTATCCTCTACAGGTGTTTCATTGTTTTGGAAGAAGTTTTTCTTGGCAGCCTGGCCAATTGGTTTTTCATCCTTACTCCAAGGCAACCCAAGAGGAAGGGTGGTGATGCTACTGATAAATTCAGGGGCTATCTCCATGGAAAGGCCCCTAAAGGTGACAGTGGCATGTTTTCTAGAGTGAGGGACCAAAGAGTGGGAAAATTCCTGAGCAATTTCCTCATCAAACCCTCAAAATTTCTCAAAAAAGTTCATCCAATTGGCTCTTGTGAATATGTCCACTACTTGGGGGTGTGCATGGAGCCTGGAGGAGTTGGTGGGCTCCCTCGTCATAAAACCTCCTTTCGTTTTGTCTATGCTTTCTTGAAAAACCAAATATGGAAATGGAGAGGACAATTTTTGAATAAAACAGAGAGACAAATAGACTTTGTGTGTGTGTGTGTGTGTGTGTGTGTGTGTTTTGGGGTTAAGAAATAAGCAGCAATTATTTTTATCAATTTCCTCCACCCAAAAGTTCTATTTTCTCCTCAAAACTAAACCACTGCTTGCATGTTTTGATATGCAATGGAATTATGCCAAGAACCTACCTCTTCAGCTCGAAAATTCTGCTAAAAACCATGTTTTCCCTCTCCAAAATAGCTTATTGGCCCTCCTCTAGAACACTACCAACCCTCCTGTAGGATTCCTGTAGGTTCTCCTGTAGAACTTGTAAGTGATCTTGTAGAACGCCAAGAGCAGGAATATGGGAGAGACCAGTGGAGAATGATAGGTATGACGCTTGTGGGGGCATGAGAAGGTAGTAGGAGTGGAGTTTCGAGGAGAGAATGAAGGAGAAAGGTGGTGAGAGTGCTTCGGCAAGGAGTACTTATTGCTTTTTATGGATATTTCCGGTGATGGAGGGTGAGCTGGCCAAGTGTACGTTGGCCACATTCAGACAATTGGTCCCCACCTACCTTGTCATCATTTCCCTTTCCTCGTAATCATCTCTCATGATTGCATTGGAGTTCCCATTGCCTCCACTACCTATCCTTGACATATCTCTTGAGTTTGACTAAGCACACGTGTGTTGACATCTTCAGATGAGTGAATTCAATTGGATGAAGGTGTCCAAGTTAACTAACCACCTGATCCCCAACCAACCTCAACCATCTCATTGATGTTGCATGCTCTCTAATTATACCGATGGAAATAGAGGAGCAGGTTAGTTACTTATCTGAGATCCGAATTCATTTGCTGTGAGGTGCTATGGTCTTTCCTTCTGCTACATGCCTTTATTTATTTTGATGCATGCTTGTCTTCTTGCTGAGATATGGTTGTGCTATGTGCAAGTTCCTTTCTAGCTGGATCTGATCTTCAGGTCTTTGCTTCAACCTTCAGATTTTCACCCTCATGCTGCTGATGCTAGATTTTAATGGGATTAGTTGCTACAAGAATTCCTATAGGAGCTCATGTAGTTGCTTCTCCCTTTGAAATTTTAGTCTTTTCTGTGCTTGGAGATGTGAGAATGATGACAAAAATGAAGATGGATATGGAGAGGCAATAGGTACGCTTCACGTCTTTGTTTTCCTTTGTCTGCCTCAATTATCTCCTTACCATGTTGATGGGAGTTCCTTGTTTTTTTTGGGAGCCCATGTAATCTTATCTTTTCTGAAAATGATGATCTAAGGTCTTCATATGATGTTGGAGTTCATCCAACACAATAGAATTTCCTCCTTGGCCTCATTCTTTTCTAACAACATCCGTGCCAACAAATTCTTCATGTGATAGTATAAATCAATTGCATGCATGTACCAATTATGCCTACTTCTAGTTTGACCTATGGTAGGTATCCGAGATGCCACCTCTTCCATGATTTCTATGTCTTTTAAGCATCTTCGTTCACATATGGTATCCCATCTCTCTTCATTGAGCTCATCCGATATCTTTTGTGGAGTCTACTCATGATAATGGAGAACTAAGGATTTTGCTCATTAATGAACTTGGGCAGCCCCTCTATTCTCACAATACATCACCCTCCAATGACAATGTGCTCCCTTATGAGGCATTATTGGGACCTTGATACCTTAGAGCATTGAACCCTATAAATAATCTCAAAAAAACATGAGGTGCCTAGAATGTGACAAAGACCATAAGCAAAAACCAAAGCATGCTTGGTAAGAAGAGCTAAGAATGAAATACTAGATAACTAGCTTCTGCAGAGGCAAGGGAAAAAACTGTTGGAAAAATATTTTGAGTTGTAAAGAAGTCAAAGAAGGAACTTTAAGAGCTTGGATATATTTCTTTGGAGAAAAAATTGAATTTGGAGGGCCATAAAGGCAAATGAGTGTAGCCTCGTCATTTTCACATACGAATTTGAGTTAGCAAGATCACTAAACACATAACATGATCTGGTGTTTTTTAACGATGGATGAAGTCATCAAATTCCAACCCTAGAGATGTTAGTAAGGGTGGTGCTCACAAGACCTCTTTAAAGATCAAAGGCCTTTCACCATTAAAACCACAGTCTTCATCATCATTTCACCATAATTACCAACATAATAGCGAGGGTGGTGCAATGACATAAAACAATTAAATCCCGTGATTAGTCATGCCATGCTTTCAATATCATTTTCATTCTCAGGGGAGAGAGTCATGGCACATCCCCACCTATACATTCTCGATGGGATGAATACCATGCTATCTCCCACTTGCACATCATGTAGCACCTCATATAGAAATTTATAATGTTTTTAGTTATAACTAACCAAATATGAGTTTATAGAAATATTTTCGGAAAAATCACATCATAAAATCTTTGACGACACGTTTCAAACCAACGAGTCTAGTTCATCATCAGGACAAGTTGAAAGAATCAGATCAAGGCTCCATGTTAAATAGGGATGGCAGATTTTCCAATGGTTAGGTTTGACTGGAAAAAAACAGTTATATTGGACCTAATTGGACCCAGGTCATAATTGAACAGAAACAGTTAGATTGGTCAAAATTATTAGTATAATATTATTATTCTTAATGCCATTTAATAATTATTGGTTTTAAAAACCTTTTTTTCTTTTTTTGAGTTATAAGTTATGAATTTAAAAGTGTGGAAATAATATTACTATTAAATTATTACATTATAAAATAGCAGTAACATTATTATCATTATAAATTATAAGCTTAAATAATAATCTTATTATGGGTGATATTAACCCATTTAGTTAGTTGTAGTAAAGGCCATTTTTAATTATAATAATGTATATCATTAATGTTTCATATTATAATAGTCTTAAATATTATTATTATTAAAATATTATAATGTTATAGTAGTAACAAACTTACTATTTAAATAATAATGTAATATTAATTCATTTTAGTTAGTTATGTCAACAGTGATCTCAATAGAATTATCAATGTAAAATATTAATAAAATTATTAATCAAAGTCAATATCAATAGTATTACTTTAATATTATCCTTAAATCATAGCTAAACATTTTTGAATTATTATTATATTATTATAATAGTAATATTTCATCTATAATGATTCTGGGAAATATCTTAATGTAGCTTATTCAATAAGTTATCTAAGGAGAACCAAAACACAAACAAAAAAAGGGAAGGTTGGGGTGGGGGGGCGGTTGGATTGGGGGGAATATACATTAGAATAGTAATTTAAGATATTAGTTCAAATCATTAATAAAGGGGAGATATCACTGGGATGAAATGGTAGGGATCCAACAACTACTTATTTTCCAATTGTTGTCCCTATTAAGGTTAAAAGGTCTTTTTTCAATCTCAATAGCTTCCCAAAATTTACGATGATGAAATTGTGAAACCTTAGCAATCACTCGGGCTTCCTCAATACAGACATGATGTTTAGTTTTCTCCGCATGTTCTGCCAGTGCAGAGGACTTGGTTCTCCAATGTTTTATGTCAGCTATGTGTTCATTGATCCTTTGATTAATGGAGCATCTAGTCTCACCAATATAGGGAGTTCCACAGGAACAAGGAATCATATAGACACCCTTCATGTCCTTGGGGTTGATGAGATCTTTTACTGATCAGAGGGAATTTCGAATCGTCTTAAGGGGTCTGAAATTCGAAGGGACATTATGCTTCTTAAGAATCCCAGCAATCACTCGAGTTGAGGAAGCCCGAGTGATTGCTAGGTTTCGGAAGTTCATCATCGTAAATTTAGGGATGCTATTGAGATTGAAAAAAGACTAACCTCAATAGGGACGACGGTTGGAAAATAAGTAGTTGTTGGATCCTTGCCCTTTCTTCCCAGTGTGATATCTCCCCTCTTCAACACCTCCCCCCTCTATTAATGACTTGAACTAATGTCATAAATTACTTTTCTGATGTATATTCCCCCCCGCCCCCACACCCTTTTTTTTTTTGTTCTCCTTAGATAACTTATTGAATAAGTTACATTAAAATGTTTCCCATAACCATTATAGATGAAATATTACTATTATAATAATATAATAGTAATTTAACAATGTTTAGCTATGATTTAAGGATAATATTAAAATAATACTATTGATATTGACTAGGATTAATAATTTTATTAATATTATACATTGATAATTCTATTGAGATTACCATTGAAATAACTAATTAAAAATGAATTAATATTACTCATTATTTAAATAGTAAGTTTATTACTACTATAACATTAATAAATAATAATAATAATATTTTAAGACTATTATAATATGAAAGATTAATGATATACATTACTATAATTAAAAAATGGGCCTTAATATAACTAACTAAATGGGTTATATCACCCATTATAAAATAATTATTTAAGTTTATAATTTATAATGATAATAATATTACCACATTTTATAATGATAATAATTTAATAATACTTAATATTATTTCCACACTTTTATATTTATAACTTATAACTCAAAAAAGGGAAAAAAATAAATTAAATCCAATAATTATTAATAGCATTAAAAATAATAATATTATACTAATAATTTTAAGCAATCTAACTGTTTCTGTTCAATTATGACCTGGGTCTAATTAGGTCCAATATAGCCGTTTTTTTCTAGTCAAACCTAACCATTGCAAAATATGCCATCCCTATTTAACATGGAGCCTTGATCTGATTCTTTCAACTTGTCCTGATGATGAACCAAACTCATTGGTTCGGAACGCGTCGACAAAGATTTTATGATGTGATTTTTCCAAAAATATTTCTATAAACTCATACTATGGATCACAGAAGCTTAAATCCAAATACTAACCAAATATCTATATTTATTTTTGTCTTTTATTATAGCTTACATTGGTTATTATTCAATGAATATTTTTTTCTTTATAAAAGGGATATGTTCCAACTCCAGGTTAAGCACAAAAGGAATTACACATCTCCCATATTAGGTTGTAGAATGCGCTTCTCATCACAATACCAATTTCCTCAATAAAAGATACATTAAAGAATATTAAATCAAAGAAGATAAATACATATAAATATTAAAAATAATATTATAATTATAATATATAAATATTAATGAAATATCTCTCTCCACACACACACATTGACGTGATCATTACATAATAATAATAATAATTTAAGTTTTAAGTTATGGTGAAGTTAGAAATTAAATTGGTATATGAGACTCTTTGTTTGTGGTACAAGGACTTGCCTTTACCAAACTATTTGACTACTCGTAACCTGTTAATAATGAAAATGTATCCTCAAAATATTATTACAAGTGCCATTACTTTTGTTTATGATGGGAATAGAACTCTAGTTCACGCATGATATCATTTAGAATTAGTGCCTACCATCGAGAAAACCATAGTTGGATTTACATATGAAGAAACATTGTATGAAAAGAATCTCTTCTCTTCAAGATGAAAATGAAAATGTAAAATTCACCAAAAATTAAGTAGCTTCCTTCAATTTTGACAATCAAAATTACAAGATATTCCCTCAAAATAGATATGGGCCTTCAAGTTATCTTACTATTTCAAGATAATAAGAATTGCATTAAAAATTATTTGAACAAAAATCTTCAACTTTAGTCATGAAAAATCATAAAAAAAATCATCTAAAAATACCTAATAGTTTGAAGACATCGAGTTTGATTCTCACTACAATTATAGCTCCCCACATTCCATGTGTATTGATAAATTGGGATTTCATATATCATATAATTGTGGTGAACTATCAATACAAATTCACCTCAAATCTTCCATGAATAACTCAACCCACCAAGGCTACCAATTTGGCTGAGCATTTGAAGTGCTACTTAAGGTGTGGAGACATTTACAACATGGGAAAATGATATACATCCTCACCATGTTCTTCCTTTGGATACAAGCATCCAGAATGTGAAGACTAAATACTACAAAAAGAAACATAACTTTATATAACAAATCACAATGTAAAATTGATTTTATAGACAAAGTGTGAGGTAAAACTTCTTGTTCCAAGAGGAATTTTACAAACCAATATGGGGGGAGATGTTGTAGTGAAGCTTTAGAATTAAAAATAAAGATTTAAATCTAAAAAAGAACAAAAAAACAAAAACAAAAAAGCAAATTACATTAAGTGTTGCTCTAGAGCTAACTATGTAGGAGATGTTGTAGTGAAGCATTAGATAAAATAATAATAATAATAATAAAATATAATGTAGGCTCAATTTAAAAAGTAATAATAAGAAGCAAAAAGTAATAAAAGTATGGGGGAGATGTGTGACATTACATTTAAAATAATAAAATAATACTTATATTAACAAACTAAAAATTTGTAATGACAAAAAAATCTTTAAATAAAATATTTCAATTTTCACCTTAATTTTACACCAACTTTGAGAGTGATGTGTAATTTATTCAATTTTTATGTTGATTTGATATGTGGAATTTAGAAAATATTAATAACAAAAAAAATATCTCAAAAAAAGTCAATGTTCTTATAAATAAAATATCTCAATATGCACATTAAGTAAAATATTGCAAT
>APFE030468575.1:0-18538 GCA_000404065.3 Pinus taeda
GCAGGTGTCCAGAACCAGAGACGAAATACATAGAGGAGTGTTATGGGCTTGCACACAGACAGTATTGGAAAAAACCTTTAATGTTACAATGAAGGTATAACTGCAAGGTTTCCTAAAAACCTAAGGATTTACGAAGGAAGCATAAAGGTGCAAAGGAGTGAAGTAACGGAGCTGAAGATCTAGATCAGAACAATTGAAGGCCGTAAGGTGAGAATAAATACACCAGCAAAGAAGTGAGAAGACTATTACATGGTGACATACAAAAGAATGTAGTAGAGAAGCACACTCATTGGATCAATCAGATCAACGAACGAGAGTGAGGGAGATAGAAATCTAGGATTAAGTTGTGCAAAATGAAGTCAAAATTGAATGGATCAGTTTAAAACCACGTGTTAGCAGAAGGATGGAGCGGTCTTCGCAAGGGGTAAGCAGTATCTTGCGCGCCCTAAAAGCTGTAAATCGTATTCTACGATTTCACGTTATTAACCTGAGGGGTTGACACGTAGCATGGAAAACCGCTTTTCTCATGCATTCTCAACTTGATACCAGTCGTGCAAGATTTCACACGAGTTTATGCAATCACCGTTGGATTGAGGTAGGAGAAAGAAACGATGGAGATCAGTCGGGCTAGTTGGTGCGAGTTATTGCACGATAGTCGTTGGATCGGACGAGAGAGATCGACAGTGGAGATTTGGGGCACACAAAAGTCTAACGTTGAAATAAATACGTCAATTATGCGACACACGATTGACGGTGAATGGTCAGGTTTGTTGTGAATTAGATGGTAAGAAAAATCTGGAGGTACAATCTCATTAAGATGTGATTTATTAGATTCCGCTTCAGCATTTAATTAAAGAGAGTTAAACCTTGGGTTATGGAAGGTTTTACTAAACATGAATATTAAAATTCCTGGGACATGTATATGACATGCATTTTATATGCATGTTGTGTGTATCTGCAGCTTAGGCTGCATCAATTATGAGACCAATTAGTTATTTATGTAGTTGTATTAGGTGTAGAAATGAGGTTGTAGATTTGCAACTGTGCGTGGAGTTTTAATCAAAATCACAAGACACAAACCTACACTACTGCTCTACGGACATTAGTTCCCAATTTAGAACAAAAATGTTAGACATACAGGAAGAAATAGCATAGATGCAATAAGTATTTTTATATGGAGAAATAAATCTGCTAAAAAACTCAATGCTTGCTTACATTAATCAAATGAATAGAGATGTATTACAATTTCTTTGCTCAACTTAGCTCACCTTGCAATTGCACAACCTATCTCTTTGCTCATTGAAGAGCTCTAACCTAGACTTAGTCAATTGTTACCTCTTCTTGAGCTTCTATTTCGTTGTGTTTTTCCCTAAGGAATTAGCCCCTATTATTTATGAAATTCCTATAATTGAATTGTGCAATTCCTCTGGTTGATCATTTGACTACATGCAACACCTATAAATTTAAGACTAGTCTACAAGTGATGTTACATTGCCTTGGAATCTCCACCTCAACTAGGTAACTCAAATTATTTGCATGCACTAGCTATTTTGGGTTGATTGATCAGTTAACTGGATGATCACTTAGTTTGACTGAAGTCCCACTGCTTAATTGACCTTCCACTAGTTCCTCCAAAAGTTGGGACTAGTTTAATTGAAAACAACCCAACATAACTGACTTTGATTGCTACAAATTAGCAATCACACATGCAAAATTGAACTCTAACTCCTCCAACTCAAGTTTACTGAGTAAACAGGGTGACACAAACCATGTCACGCAAGTTAACAATGTCCAAGTTTTATGCTGATGTGGAAATTCAAATTTGCTCAATTTAATCAAAGCAGAATCAAACTGAGAAATTCTTATTGCATTTTTCAACATTAGGATCAGGTTACCAATATAGTGAGCCATACCTCAAAAACATCTTAATTTAAAATGATTGTGTTGAAAGGCGCTCTACAGTCTAGTATGGAGGTCATGTTGTAGTGGTATAAATGTTTCTTCCTAAACATTTCTAGTATGGAGGTCATGTTGTAGTGGTATAAATGTTTCTTCCTAAACATTTACATATCAGCTCAATTAATAAATAATAAAATGTTAAAAGTAATAAATAGTGTCAGTAAATGAGTGTAAGCATTTAAATATTGATTCAATTAATAATAAAAATTTAGAAGTTAATAATAGCTATAAATTAATATTCATTTTAGAATGTACATTTTCACAGTCATAATTATGTTCATATTGAGCATTTCTTATGGAATATTGTGTAGTATTAGTGAGGTGCCCAAAGTTTTCGATGAACACTTCACCCATCTTTAGGTACAAAAAATTATATTATTGATACTAAGAGTGTTGGACTGCAAATAAATAGATAAACAATACAACCATTAAGAGAAATTATTGTGAAAGTTATTGATAATTAAAACAAAATATTAATAATTATGGGAAAAATTCAAATGAAGATATAGATTGTCAAATAAAGTACCTTTAATTTAAAATTAAATTATTTGGTCAAAAATAATCCATTAATAATATTTAATATTGATATTGATAGGGGAGCGTAAATTTAGAATAAGAAGAATATTAAAATTAGAAGAACAAGGGCCGGACCACAACGAGCCTTTCCTGAAGTTGAATATTAAAATTAGAAGAATTGGTTGTGGTCTAGCAAGGGCAAAACCAAGTCACGGAGAAAGTGGAAAAGTTGATGACATGGATGGTGCACTGCGAAGGACACGTTCAGTGTGACTCCCACCCTCCTCCGCCTCCTGGAACGGCCTGGGATAGACCTGCATCCATTATGTCATACAACTAGTATGATTTCTGGTGTTTTTTACAATTTAGTTGTGTTTTGGTGCCTTTAGCCCAACCGTTTATGGACGATGTCCTTAGCTACTTTTTTGTATTTTTGTCATCTGGTAAACTTTTTGGTCAACAAACCCGATTGGGGTGAGACCACCTGTTTTGGAATAGTCTCTATGTACTCTTTTTTCTGACATTAATAGAAAATTGACTTACAAAAAAAAGTTAGAAGAAATTATAAGAAGGATAAGAAATAAAAAACAAATAAATATTGTCTACAAGGTCTTGGATAGAGGGTGACTGGCCTCCTTGATGTGAAGTCACTAGTTCAATTCCCTGCCCGAATCAGGGTGATATATTGGACATTGTCAAATGTAAATAAATACATTGTTGTAAGAATAAAAATATAAAAATAGTAAATAATTGGATTACAAATTAATTAGATTAAAATTAAATTAAATTGTTAAATTTGGATTAAAATAAATTAAAATTAAAAAATTGGTGGAAATGACCAAAAATAAGGTGTGGAATCTAGGTCAAGTGGAAGGGACTATAGGGTTAGATTTTGAAGATAGAAAATGGATAGTAGGTTTCTAAGATTGGCTCAATTTATAACCATCTTTTCCATTAAAATTTTTAACCATCTTCTCTATTAAAGTTGTTAGGGTAATGACTCACTTCTAGTGGAAAGGGGTAGGGGCCAAGATCTTGGTATTATCAAATGGAATTAAATGAGGGCTTTATGGGAATGTTCAAAGATGGTGATTTAGTTCCCAATATGTTTTTTAATGAGAACATTGAAAAATCTCTCAATTTATCTAATGTAAGAAATCCCGCTAGAGCAAAAGATCTCATAGACTCTAGACCCAACATAAAATCAATTTTCTCTGTGAGAAATAGAAAAAATTACACAAAAAAAATTCCATTTGAATAGTTTTAATATTTTTCTTTTTTAAATCTCCGAAATATGATTACCTCAATATGGAGAGACTTTCGCTAAGAGAGCATTGATACTCGAATTAATTTCGAGGGTGGAAAGCGGAATGGAAAGCCCTCTTAAGAGTGACTACCCACCGAAGCACCCTATCAAGCAGATACGACTCCATGATAAGCTTTCATGTGTCAAAAGTTTACGCCATTAAAGTGCTGATTTACCCTCATATCTATTGCGGTCACCATTATTCCACTAAATTTCTGTCACTTCTTGGGTTGTTGTTTAAGTCTGAGACAGAGGTCAGAAGTCAAATATTGAAGCGTTTTTATCATAAATTTGAAGAAGTTACAGACCATCTGCCATGATTATATTTTTTAATATGAGACGTATTTTTATTTTGATTGCAAGTTCTTGAAATTTAAGTAAGGTTAATGGTTCTATATCCATTGAATTCCAAATTATTTCCAGAATTTAGATAAAAAAAATTCTACATTTTATTAAAATTCAATTACTGTTTCGCGTGTAGACAAAGAAACTGAAACTACCGCAACATGTCGATTTCTTCTTCTTTCTATTTTTTGCCTTGATGATATTCACGGTTAACAGTTCACAGATTTGATAATTTTCAACCAACAGCGCATCTGAAGGATCGATAACTCCATGGCAACTAATTAGAATCATAATTCGGAACAGCCAAAGCGTCATATATTTATAAACAACATGTATCTACTTTTAAATCCACTTTTACAGATACTGTCACTCTTGAAGAGATAAGAAGGCAGGCTAATATATATTGCCTATCATATTAATAGAAATTCAAACAAATTGCCATCGAATTACAAAATGGAAAATAGCATGCGACTAAAGTCCTCCATGTCCTCCACCACCGCCACCACGTCCTCCGCCCCCTCCACCGCCACGTCCTCCCTGACCGCCACCCCCGCCTCCAGGACCTCCCTGCTGGCCTCCACCACCGCCACCTCCAGGACCTCCTCCGCCACCACCAAAGCCAGGGCCCCCTCCACCACCACCACCGAAAAATCTACCAAGTCCTCCGAAAAACCCACCACCTCCACCAGGTCCTCCACCACCACCCCCACCAGGTCCTCCTCTGGAAAACCCACCTCCTCCCCCAGGTCCTCCACCACCACCCCCACCAGGTCCTCCTCCAGAAAACCCACCTCCTCCTCCTCCACCAGGTCCTCCACCACCAGAAAACCCACCACCTCCTCCACCAGGTCCTCCGCCACCAGAAAACCCACCACCTCCTCCACCAGAAAACCCACCACCTCCTCCTCCACCAGGTCCTCCACCACCAGAAAACCCACCACCTCCTCCACCAGGTCCTCCGCCACCAGAAAACCCACCACCTCCTCCACCAGGTCCTCCGCCACCACCTCCACCGGGTCCACCGCCACCGCCTCCACGACCAGCCATATTTACTAACTTATTAGTACACAATTTGAGATCTTTCACTGCAGATATATAAAAAACGATATAACACTACAAAATATGAGGCCTTTCATTACATATATATATGATGTATATTCTTTTGCTCACTCGTTCCTCTGATATGGCGGTGCTGACTTTAAAATTCAGCTACCATTCAACATTAATTAGTCGGTGTGAATGGTGGTTCAATTACATGGATTGATTTACTAGCCAATTACCATAACAGCGTTTCACTTCCAAATTTTCAACAGCAGTGTTATAATGAAAGTAACAGTCTAATTTTCTTTGAAATTTTACTGAGGGTCTTTTCTTTTCCTTCTTTGTAATTTCATGTAATTGTATTTTATTATTTAATTCTTAAAAATCGTATAATTGTTTTCATTCAAATTTATAATTCTTAATAATATTTTGCAAATATATATTAAATATAAAAAAAATTTATAATATAATTATTTAAAAAATTATAATGGTAATTTCCGTCCTATCTAAAAGGTTAAAGATGAGGTGGTTAAAGGTTTAAAAACCAGGTGTATAACACCCACCACCCAACCCCCCACCTAGTGTCTCACCATGCCCACAAGTCTAATATTTTTTAATTTTTTGCCTAAATTGAATGTTTGTTGGTACAAGGCTAATTGTAACGGCCCCCATCAGGTCCTCACCACTCCCAAACAAGAAATTCTTTGATTTTTTTCTTTTCTTCCTTTTTGTAATTCATGTAAATATAGTTTTATTATCTATCCTAAAAAAAATTAGAATTTTAATCATTTAAATTTCTAAATTCAAAATTTATAATTTGAATAATATTTAACAAAAACATATATCCAAAATATAAAATAAACAAAAACATATATTTAATTACCAAAATATAGAATAATTTAAGTTATTATTATTGAAAAAGAATTAAAGTGGTAGTCTATCCACCTCTCTCTAAGTGGAGAGCTAGAGTAAGGTTGTTGGTACAATACCAACACACAAATATACTCACTTAAGAGTTTACAAAAATATTCATTTTTTAGGTTAGCATATCACTAATCAAAATTTGAACCTGAGTGGAAAATAACAATCATTCCACTCAATAACCCCTATCAACCAATTATGTATCTATAATAAAAGTACAACCACAATTAAAATATTAATGTGGAATAATCTCAAATTCTTAGGAAAGTGGTGGGTGGGGAGGCACGTACCATGAATCTAATTTTTTAAATTTGTTAAAACTAATGGATCATTTTACTAAATAAAATTTGCTTATATATAAATGAATGTTATAAATAATAATAATCTCAAATTCTTAAGAAATTGATGGGCAAAGAATCACCAACACAAATCCATTTTTTTAAATTTATTAAAAGTGAATACAACTTGACAAATCTTTAATACACTATAACCATTAACCAACATTAAGACTAAATATATGTTAAACATATTTAATAAGAAATAAATCTAAACCCTCAATTAAAAAATAAAATCTAAAAAAACTAAATAATAAAATACAACATAAAAAACCTAAGTAATAAAATACAACCATAAAATTATAATATTTCATTAGAATCCACTGATATGAAATTTAAAAAGAAAATTTAATGATCGCTCATATCTAAATGCAATAGCAACTGCCAACGCAGTAACGTAAACCGTACTCAATACCTGGGCTGTAGCATTAACTCTTCCTGCAATCCACAGCTTTTATGTTCAGATTGAACTCTGGATTACCGACACACTTCACCATTTCTCTGCTTAAAATATCTCGGAAACACAAGTCAGTCTCCTTTGGTGCAGAAAAAACAAATCGCAGGCTGGGCTGTAGCATTAACTCTTCCTGCAATCCACAGCTTTATGTTCAGATTGAACTCTGGATACCGACACACTTCACCATTTCTCTGCTTAAAATATCTCGGAAACACAAGTCAGTCTCCTTTGGTGCAGAAAAAACAAATCGCAGGGTTATGCTGCAGTTGTCTAGAGGCGATGTTTCCATAATGGCCATATTCTAACGAGGCTGAGGAGGTTGTGGAGTTGTTTGGAAAGTTAAATAAATTCTAGTTATATTTAGAGAAAATCTGACCAGGATTTTTACAAATCCAAGTTATAATTGTTAAACTTCAAAATCTTAGGTGTCTTACATGTTTTTGATAGTGCTGAATCTATTTCCGTCATTAAAAACACCATTGAAACACTGCTTCTACCAGATTTTTTGAAATTTTTTTTCCAATTCCGGCCACTTTAGCAATTCCTCCCCCTCTATAAACAACTTCTATTATAATGTTCTACTATATACTAAGATGTGTGACTTATAAAAAATTAAAACAAAAAATGGAGAGAAAAACTTATATATTTGATTATTTTTATTTTTACTTTATGTTAATTTTTGTTTCTAATTAACATTAATATTAATTTAATTTAAAAATTATCTTCATAACAAAAAATCAATGCCAGAATATATTTTCATAAAATTTTAAATATATATTTTTTTCTTATACTTCAGCAGACTCTCCAAATAGATATGTTTTATTTTCACCTACTTATAATTATTTTATTTAAATATATTTACATTAAAAATTAATATATACTTTTTTTCCCTTATATTCAACAACTCCTTCAAAATATATACTTTTATTTCACTATTTTTCATACTTTATTATAATTTTATTTAAATTATTTTTAAATAATCTAAGTTTTCATATAATATAAGTTTTCATTATTAATATATTAAATAAGGGAGGAAAAATATGCAAGAAAACATATTATTATTAGTATAATAATATTATCTTTTTGCTCAATATTGTTTCCTACTTCTGTCTTGTGATAAGGCAAGGGTGGGAAAACATATTTGAGAAAAATATAATTGTAATGACTCTGGAAAATTTATAAATAACTTTTCTGTTGTTACCAGCATGGGTAAAACATTGAACAAGAATTATTTTTTTACTTTCAAAATTACGCCATTATAAATGCTGTTAATTTATAATTGGAAGTGGATTGAAAAAAGAAAGATAATAATTATTCTTTGGGGAATTGTTTTCTTTTCTGGTGATGAAAAGGAAAACGGTTGCCAAGAAAACCCTAACGGCTTTCCTTTCTTCCATAGTGAAAAGGAAAGGAAAAGGAAAGACTGGGCTGTTAGAGGAACAGACGGGAAAAAGGAAAGGGAATCAAAACAAAGGAAACATGCTAAGTCTGGTAAGGACCAGATAGTATGGGCACTGAGGTGCATTTAAATTTGCTGAAGGTAGTAGCCTGGCAAAGAAGCTTGGGGGGAGACTCGATGATTCAGACGGTCTCATGGTTGGGAGGAAAGACAAGCTGAAAACTAGTTTTCCGCAGAAGAGGAAAATTGTGCAAATAATAGTACAGGTAAGTATGTTGTCCTGTTATTAAATATATATTGTAGAGTACCTCAGTTAGTAGCCTGGCAAAGAAGTTTGGGGGGAGACTCGACGATTCAGACGGTCTCGTGGTTGGGAGGAAAGACAAGCTGAAAACTAGTTTTCCGCAGAAGAGGAAAATTGTGCAAATAATAGTACAGGTAAGTATGTTGTCCTGTTATTAAATATATATTGTAGAGTACCTCAGTTGAGGGTTCGATAAATTGGTAAGCCTATGTTTTCTTTAAAAAAGGAAAGGAAATACTTCTTTGTAATTAAATGGGCCAAGTAAACGATTAGCATAGATGGTACCTAGGGTTAAGTAGCTGCAGGCGTCATGAGAAAACACCACAGCCTCCTAAGCCCAGGTAGCAGATTAGTCAGAGGGTTTGTATGAAAAAAGAGAAAGGAAATGAAATTACCCTTGGTCTGTATAAATAACACACTGGAAATACCAGTAAATTGGTAAAGGATAGATGTCCTTTTTAATCATATAGAGAACTAGATACCAAATTGCATTTAAATAACAGTAAAACCCTGTTGGTAAAATCGGCAGAGAAAGAGTCAATTGAATACTAATCACATCAGAGTTAATCATTTCGCAATTCAAGTCGAACAAATAGCAAAAAGGAAAATTGCAACACAGTACCAGTAACATCATTAAATCAAACAAGAACCGTTAAAGAATGTCGCGGCCATATAATAACAAGATCAATATCAAGTACCCTTTGTATAACAGTTCAATAACAAGAACCTCATTATAACATTCGCATACATGAGACTCTAAGTTATACAGGAGAAACCGATACAAAAAGAGTATTAACTGTCACTCTACAGTTATATTCACAGCGTATGGTTCACGCCATCGGTGCGAGCATAACAGAGTATTTAAATACAAAGACATTAACCAATTCAATACTGATTAAATCAACTTATAAACAGAACGGTACAGAGCTATAATATGCGCAAATATCTTACACAAATCCGTCTGCATGCATAACAAAGCATTGACGGAAAACAAATGAAAAATACTTTTGAACAAGTAGTGACTTGATTCCAAATCAAACAAGGGAAAAACAACAAGACCCATTAACTGTATTGCGCACAACATGCGAAATACATCCTTAAACATAGTTCAAAGTATGTTGTAACCTGAGCGTATTGCAGAATAACAGAGACCATGCATACATCGAATCACTACTTTTATATAACCAAGAACTCATATGGAACGGAGTTCGTATAGCATAAACAGTATAGTATTACAATTAACCGTTCGGAATTGGAAGTGTTCCTTCAAAGACAATGACAATAAAACCACAAAAGGGTAATGAAGTTCGATGCCTCATGGAACGGCATTCGACAGTTTCCCTTCTCCTAAGGAAGGGTATGTCAGTGAACCAATTCTTCAACAAAAAGCTCAATGGAGCGACCTGGCAAATAGAGAACAAGAATGTAACCATAGGAGCCGACACCAACTTCGAATTTACACCATTAAACAGGGGTATTGAGATGTCCATACCCGGAACATGGGTTGAATACCGGCAGACTGTTGGTAATCCTTTCTCCGCGGTATGGATTTGTCAAGCCTGCAATACACATTCAGAGAAGAATTATTAAGAGTGATTTAACCCCAGCCCGACGGCTCACTGAAATGAGAGAAACCAAAAGGAAATAATAATAATAATGCGAACGTGTAGGTATACCTGGTCTCCAGTTATTGAGAAGGAATACGCAGAGGAACACTTCATCCTTCACATTGACGTCGTTCAGCCTCACCTCCAGTTCACAAGAAAACTCAGACAAAATGATGGTGTAACTTGCGAGCAGGGAAATTCTCTCTCTGGAACTATCCGTGCAACAAATGAAAGCCTTAAGCCCTGGAAAGACCCAAATGAAGTCCTTACCTTAACTCCTGGCCATTCGATGGAGAAAGGACTGATCACCATCATTGATCAGTCTGGAATCCCGAGACACCAGTACTGTGTTTGAGGGTATTAATATCAACAGCTACCCGCCAAGTGAAAACCAGCACGGAAAGGGGAACATTCCTCGAGGAGAGCCAACTATTCAACGCTCGGCTAATCAACCATTAATGAGAATGGAAACGAAACCCTGTTGCACTACCAACGCAACCATGCATACACAGGAAAATCTACACATTAATCAACATCGAGATGTGTAGTGGGTGAGACCACGTGCCAGCATAGGTAAGGCGGGTTGACGGGATGAAGCTCAATTAATTTTATAAAAGAAATATAAGGGTGGTGACGTGAAACCCATTGAACCTTTGAACCGATGTATATGTCATATATTTATATGTATATAATAAAAAAATTATTATTATTTACTTTGTTACCATATAGTAAATTGTGAATGGGGTTCGTGACATGTGGTATCAGAGCCCAGTTACAAAACTGAGGCCTCTGGGAAAAATAGAGGTGGCATATAGAGATTCCATCCATAATAAATATGGTACTTGTACAGATACTATTTAGTACACTAACGCCCTCTTATTTTGTCATTAAAATTTTATGAACTAGTACAGGATTAGGAGTTCAAAGAATCTCAACATGAGGAGGGCAGACAGTACATCTCGCAGATATGCGATGGGACAAGGGGTACATGGACCTGAAAATAACCCTGAGTTATGGGTACAGTTGGGAGAAGAAGCCAGAAATACAAACCAGGCAATTCTGGAAACAGTACAGGAGCTCAAGAATGAGATGGCTCGGTTGCAAGAGGACAACACACGATTAACAATGGAACAAGAAAGAATTTTAAAGAGTTTGTCTGACAGACAAAACCAACCACCAGTTAATCCTAGCACAGAACAACAGAGAATATCAGAAGAAAATAACCATCATGTGCCCCTAGAACGATCAGAAGAACAGGAGGAACGTTCTGATAATGCATATGAACAACAAACCTCAAAGAGGCAAAGGATGGAATTACAAGGGGAATTCCGTAAGATAAAACCACCGCACTTTGACGGGGAGCAAGAAGAAGCAGCGAAAGCATGGTTGATCAACATGAATAAGTATTTTCAGTTGTACGAATACGACCATAACCTTAAGGCACGATTGGCTATTTTCCAGCTGCAGGGAAAGGCTACCTTATGGTGGGAGGAAGTCAAAATTGTAAAGGGAGTGACCGAACAGACTATTACTTGGGAAAATTTCCAAAGGTATTTTAAGGAGAGGTATTTAATCAAACGCTTTTATGATGAAAAGGCAAGGGAATTCCACGATTTACAGTTGGGGCAGCAAACCATGGACGAGTTCATCGCCCGTTTTACCTCCTTACTCCGCTACATACCATATATAAGGGAGGAAAAGGCGAAAGTGCAACAATTTGTCAGCAATTTTCCACCTTATATGCGAGAGAGGATTGAGTTCGACAATCCAAAGTCAATGGATGAGGCAATTCATAAAGCCAGAATTTGCTATCAACAAAGTAAGCAAAAAGGGGAAGCTGCTGGTAGGAAATGGAATGAGAAAAAGAGTTTCAAGTCAAGTGGAAGCAACAGAGGAAACCGTAGTGGCGGAAGCAAGGGGAATGGCAAAGGACTGAATAGTAGAATTCCATCAAAATCTACATCTAAACTCAAGATAGTAAATGAATCCCGGGTTGGTGAGCAGCATGCTAGATTGGACAGCAAAGGGACAGCAAGACCCCCGGTTCAGTGCTAGGGCTGTGGAGGGCCACACTATGTCAAAAACTGCCCACAACGCAAGGGAATGTAACAGCTATCCCAAATTCATGAAGCTTCAACGATTGGCGAAGTTGGACGTAGTGTGCCCAGAATTAATGCAGCATTGGAGGATCAGCAAGCAGAATATCAACCAACAATGGTCGAATTTGAAGGTAAAATCTCAGACTTTACCATAGCTGTTTTAATTGATCTAGGGGCTACACTAAGCTATATAAGCCCAAAATTAGTAGAACGTTGTAATTTACAGCCTGTTAAATTTAAAACTCCTTGGCTGGTACAATTGGCTACTGGGGCCAAAAGACGGGTACTGGCAAAAATCAATAATTGTTCCTTTACCATAGCGGAACAACCAATAATGGCTGATTTAAATGTCCTCCCTCTTGGTTCATATGATGTTTTAATTGGAATGGACTGGTTGGAAAAACACTGGTCTTTAGTGGACTACAAAACCAAGATTATATATTACAGAGATCAGCATGGAAACAGGAAGGAAATACAGGGAATTAAGCGACCCATGCAGATCCGCCCAATAACTGCAACCCAACTAGCAAAGTGCATCCGGAAACGGTGCCAGATTTATGCTATTCAAGTGGGATATGCTGATGCTAAGGATAAAACAGCAGCATTGGATGACATCCCTGCGATACGAGAATTTACAGATGTATTTCCAGAAGAAATTCCTGGATTACCACCAAAAAGAAATATAGACTTTACTATAGAATTGGTACCAGGCGCAGCCCCGGTATCACAAGCACCTTACAAAATGAGTGTGCCTGAATTAACAGAGTTGAAAATGCAGTTGCAAGAATTACTGGATAAAAATTACGTTCGGCCCAGCGTATCAGCATGGGGAGCCCCGGTATTATTTGTTAAGAAGAAAGACAGAACTTTACGGATGTGTATTGATTATCGCCATTTGAATAAGCTAACCATCAAAAACAAATATCCGTTACCTTGGATCGATGAACTGTTTGATCAAGTAAAAGGTGCAACGGTGTTTTCTAAGATTGATCTGTGATCAGGCTACCATCAGATCCGAATTAAGGAAGAGGACATTGCTAAAACTGCTTTTAGAACAAGGTATGGACATTATGAATTTGTAGTATTACCTTTCGGGTTAACAAACGCCCCTGCAACCTTTATGTGTCTGATGAACAATATATTTCATCAATATCTAGATCGATTCGTGCTGATATTTATTGATGATATACTGATATATTCTCACACCAAAGAAGAACACCAGGAACATCTCAGAATGGTACTACAGACCCTTCGAGAACATCAGTTATACGCCAAGTTTAGTAAATGTGATTTCTTCAAGGAAGAAATCCAATACTTGGGTCACGTGATTACAAAGAATAGGATTGCAGTGGACCCAGAAAAAATAAAGGCTATAATGGATTGGCCCATACCCAAGGATGTGGCAGACATCCGGTCCTTCATGGGATTAGCCGGATATTATAGGCGATTTGTGGAAGGCTTCTCCAAAGTGGCTTTCCCCATCACTTCATTGCAGAAAAAAGGAAAAGCATTTCAATGGACCACAAACTGCCAGAAAATCTTTGAGCAGTTGAAACATCTACTCACTACAACACCCATTTTGAGTATCACTGATCCTGATAAGGATTATGTGGTATGCACAGAAGCAAGCAAAGAAGGTTTGGGAGGAGTATTAATGCAAGAAGGTAAAGTGATTGCTTATGAGTCTCGAAAATTGAAAGAGCATGAGTAGAAATACTCTGCTTATGATTTAGAATTGGTTGTCGTCATCCATGCCTTGAAAATGTGGCGGCATTATCTTATGGGCATAAAATTTCTGTTGCTAACTGACCATCACAGTCTGACAAATTATTTCATTCAGCCCACTTTGGATGCCAGACAAGCAAGATGGGTAGATTTCTTAAGCGGATTTGATTTTGACATTAAACATTTACAGGGAAAGGAGAATCGAGTGGCGGATGCCTTAAGTTGAAAGGTACAAAATCTGTACGAAATTTCCATCAGTGAATGGAAGAGTCCTTTCGGGGAAATGATAGAGAAAACAACGGAACAAGATGCTGAATATCAACAAATAAAACAGCAATTACAGCAGCCCTCCAATGAGAAAAATCAGCAAGGATATGAGTTGGACGATACAGGAACATTATACTACAAGAAAAGATTATATATACCAAACCAGAACAGTATTAAAAATATGATACTGGATGAATTCCACATTAGCCATTACGCAAGTCACCTAGGCTACCAGAAAATGATTACAATAATTAAAAAGGATTACTTTTGGCCAGGGATGAAGAAGAGCATGGCTGAATACTTGGCACGATGTTTGGAATGCCAACAAAGTAAAGCAGTGAATCAGCATCCGACTGGATTGCTACAACCACTACCTATTCCAGAATGGAAATGGGAAACCATCTCCATGGATTTCATCACTGGACTACCCAAGACAAAGAACAACAACGACTCCATTATGGTGGTTGTAGAGAAGTTGAGTAAAGCTGCCCATTTCATACCTGTGCAATCCACATATAGAGCCGCACAAATCGCTCACATTTTTATGCAGAATGTGTTCAGATTACATGGACTCCCAAAGACAATAATTTCGGATCGAGATGTGAAATTTACATCCGCCTTTTGGAGAACGTTATTCGCTGAACTGGGAACTCAGCTGAGCTTTAGCACCGCGTACCATCCTCAAACCGACGGACAGACAGAACGAGTAAACCAAGTAGTTGAGGATATGTTAAGGGCTTATGTAATGCAGCAACCTATGCTATGGGAAAAATACTTACACTTAGTGGAATTTGCGTATCATAATGGGTATCATACCTCAATGCAAATGAGCCCTTTCGAGGTTTTGTACGGTCGAAAATGCCGCACGCCTTCGAATTGGGGCGGACCCGAAGATAGATTGAGTTTGGGATCGGATATGCTTACGGAAATGGAAGATATGGTAAAAAAGGTACGCACCAATTTGAAAGCTGCTCAAGACAGACATAAAAATTTTGCTGATCGCAAAAGAAGATTTAAGGAATACCAGGTTGGAGACCATGTGTATATTAAAATTCAAGCCAAAAGGAGTACCTTGCATTGGAGCGGGTGTGCCAAACTAGCACCCCGATATTGTGGACCATTCCAAGTCCTGGCAAGAATTGGACCAGTAGCGTACCAACTCGCCTTGCCAAGCCACATTCGGGTTCACAATGTTTTTCATGTTTCCGTCCTAAAGAAATATGTCTATGATCCTAGACATGTGAGCAAATGGTAGGATATTCAAGTGGGAAATTGTTGATTACAATGAGCCTGGCAAAAAAAGATTTTAAAAAAAACTAACTTAAACATTGTATGTGGCAGGTCGAGCTGGAAGGAGAGGTTATGGTCAAGCCACTGAGCATCCTCGACCGGAGAGAAGTGCAGCTGCGAAGACGAGCTATTACCCAAGTTAAGGTACAGTGGCCGCATTATGGACCTGAGGAGGCCACTTGGGAAGATGAAAAACTAATGAAAAGAACCTATCCAGAGTTGTTTATGACTGAGAGACATCGGGACGATGTCCAATCTCAGGGGGAGGAGATGTAATGACCCCCGAAAATTTATAAATAACTTTTTTGTTATTACCAGCATGGGTAAAACATTGAACAAGAATTATTTTTTTACTTTCAAAATTACGTCATTATAAATGCTGTTAATTTATAATTGGAAGTGGATTGAAAAAAAGAAAGATAATAATTATTCTTTGGGGAATTGTTTTCTTTTCTGGTGATGAAAAGGAAAACGGTTGCCAAGAAAACCTTAACTGCTTTCCTTCCTTCCATAGTGAAAAGGAAAGGAAAAGGAAAGACCGAGATGTTAGAGGAACATACGGGAAAAAGGAAAGGGAATCAAAACAAAGGAAACATGCTAAGTCTGGTAAGGACCAGACAGCATGGGCACTGAGGTGCATTTAAATTTGCTGAAGGTAGTAGCCTGGCAAAGAAGCTTGGGGGGAGACTCGACGATTCAGACGGTCTCGTGGTTGGGAGGAAAGACAAGATGAAAACTAGTGTTCTGCAGAAGAGGAAAATTGTGCAAATAATAGTACAGGTAAGTATGTTGTCCTGTTATTAAATATATATTGCAGAGTACCTCAGTTGAGGGTTCGATAAATTGGTAAGCTTGTGTTTTCTTTAAAAAAGGAAAGGAAATACTTCTTTGTAATTAAATGGGTCAAGTAAACAATTAGCATAGATGGTACCTAGGGTTAAGTAGCTGCAAGCGTCATGAGAAAACATCACAGCCTCCTAAGCCCAGGTAGCAGATTAGTCAGAGGGTTTGTATGAAAAAAGAGAAAGGAAATGAAATTACCCTTGGTCTGTATAAATAACACACTGGAAATACCAGTAAATTGGTAAAGGATAGACATCCTTTTTAATCATATAGAGAACTAGATACCAAATTGCATTTAAATAACAGTAAAACCCTGTTGGTAAAATCAGCAGAGAAAGAGTCAATTGAATACTAATCACATCAGAGTTAATCATTTCGCATTTCAATTCGAACAAATAGAAAAAAGGAAAATTGCAACACAGTACCAGTAACATCATTAAATCAAACAAGAACCATTAAAGAATGTCGCGGCCATATAATAACAAGATCAATATCAAGTACCCTCTGTATAACAGATCAATAACAAGAACCTCATTATAACATTCGCATACATGAGACTCTAAGTTATACAGGAGAAACCAATACAAAAAGAGTATTAATTATCACTCTATAGTTATATTCACGGCGTATGGTTCACGCCATCGGTGCGAGCGTAACAGAGTATTAAAATACAAAGACATTAACCAATTCAATACTGATTAAATCAACTTATAAACAGAACGGTATAGAGCTATAATATGTGCAAATATCTTACACAAATCCCTCTGCATGCATAACAAAGCGTTGACGGAAAACAAATGAAAAATACTCTTGAACAAGTAGTGACCTGATTCCAAATAAAACAAGGGAAAAACAACAAGACCCATTAACTGTATTGCGCACAACATGCGAAATACATCCTTAAACATAGTTCAAAGTATGCTGTAACCTGAGCGTATTGCGGAATAACAGAGACCATGCATACATCGAATCACTACTTTTATATAACCAAGAACTCATATGGAACGGAGTTCGCATAGCATAAACAGTACAGTATTACAATTAACCGTTCGGAACTGGAAGTGTTCCTTCAAAGACAATGACAATAAAACCACAAAAGGGTAATGAAGTTCGATGCCTCATGGAACGACATTCGACAGTTTCCCTTCTCCTAAGGAAGGGTATGCCAGTGAACCAATTCTTCAACAAAAAACTCAATGGAGCGACCTGGCAAATAGAGAACAAGAATGTAACCATAGGAGCCGACACCAACTTTGAATTTACACCATTAAATAGGGGTATTGAGATGTCCATACCCGGAACATGGGTTGAATACCGGAAAACTGTTGGTAATCCTTTCTCCGCGGTATGGATTTTCCAAGCCTGCAATACACATTCAGAGAAGAATTATTAAGAGTGATTTAACCCCAGCCTGACGGCTCACTGAAATGAGAGAAACCAAAAGGAAATAATAATAATAATGCGAACGCGTAGGTATACCTGGTCTCCAGTTATTGAGAAGGAATACGCAGAGGAACACTGCATCCTTCACATTGACGGCGTTCGGCCTCACCTCCAGTTCACAAGAAAACTCAGACAAAACGATGGTGTAACTTGCGAGCAGGGAAATTCCCTCTCTTGAACTATCCGCGCAACAAATGAAAGCCTTAAGCCCTGGAAAGAACCAAATGAAGTCCTTACCTTAACTCCTGGCCGTTCGATGGAGAAAGGACTGATCACCATCGTTGATCAGTCTGGAATCTCGAGACACCAATACTGTGTCTGAGGGTATTAATATCAACAGCTACCCACCAAGTGAAAACCGGCACGGAAAGGGAAACATTCCTCGAGGAGAGCCAGCTGTTCATCGCTCGGCTAATCAACCATTAATGAGAATGGAAACGAAACCCTGTTGCACTGCCAACGCAACCATGCATACACAGGAAAATCCACACATTAATCAACGTTGAGATGTGTAGTGGGTGAGACCACGTGCCAGCATAGGTAAGGCGGGTTGACGGGATGAAGCTCAATTAATTTTATAAAAGAACTATAAGGGTGGTGACGTGAAACCCATTGAACCTTTGAACCGATGTATATATCATATATTTATATGTATATAATAAAAAATATATATATTATTTA
>APFE030468575.1:18761-42048 GCA_000404065.3 Pinus taeda
AAAATTAATAAATATAACTATATATTTCAAGGTTTTAATAGAATTAAAAATAAGAATATATATAGAGAGTATGATGACACCAATAGGGGGCCTTTATAGCCAGTATAAACTGGTATAAAGGAAATGTTGTTGTGTAATGTTACATTTAAAAGTAGTAAAATAATACTTATATTAACAAATTAAAAAATAATAATAACAAAAAATATTTCAATGTCCACCACAAATAAAATGATTAGATTTTCCTCTTAATTTTACTTACATAGAGAGAGATAGAGTAGTTCAAAGTAAAAAAAAACCTAAATTGCTTTCCATACTAAGGGAGATATGTAATTCCTTCATTACTCAATATAGAATTGACATGTAATAATGTAAATCTCTATCTAAAAAGAGAGAGAGCTAGATAGACACTATGTAATATGTAAAGTAAATGAAAATAACCCCCTCTCTCTATAGAGGAAGACTATATAATACATATAAAGTAAGTGAGAATAGAATATATATATAGAGAGAGAGAGACTTTATATTACATAAAACAAGTGAAAATAAAAAATGCCTTATTTTAAACCATTTTAATGGAGACATGTAATTGATTGCATTGATAGGTGCTTTCTAATTTAGGGTATAAGAGAGGCCATTCCTTCAATACTTAATATAAGGTTGACATGTAAAAATTTTAAAAAAATATTAGTAACAATAAAATATTTATTGTAAGTATATAGAGATGTTGTATATATTATGCAAAACAAATTGAAAAAAATGAACTAAAACATTTTATTAATATGTTGCTCAAGATGAAGGAGGTGTATAATTTCTTCTATGGTTACCATGGAGTTGACACATGGCATATATATATGTGTGTGTGTATGTGTGTTCTCACCCTGAATCTCCAGAAAGGGATCAAATATTTGGAGGTGCAAACCTTTTTTCAGGGTTTCCATTCAAAAATAGGTTTGTTCCTCATGAGATTTGATCCCTCTCAGGGCTTGATAGATCCTAGATTAACATGGATTTATGCTACTTAAAGTAAAGTATAAAATAAAAATGATTGTTAATTTTCCATATGATAAAGAAGATTTAATGAATACTTATTTACATTATGTTTATTAATGAAATTAAAAAACTCTAGATCTACCCGGCTTCAAGATGAATCCGATGTCTCAAGATACAAACCTCAAACCTATTTTTGAGTGTAAAATGTGAGGAAATGTTTTCATATAGAAGATTTGATTCATCTTGGCCCTTGGTATATCCGAAGTTAATATGGATCTATGTTGGTATAAATATAAATAATATTATTAAGAACCAACATATTGTCAGGGTAATTAAGAAATATAGAAGATTATCCTATTAATAGAATTTGTTATGTTTTCTTGGACCGATTGCCTAATTACTACTTGATTAGATGTCAAATCCTATATTCTAGGAATTTTTTCAACTAATTGTAATCCTACATATCTAAGTGATTATTTATGTGGTGAATGAAAGTGTGAGTGGCGTAGTATCCAATGTGAGTAATTGTCTCACCAGTGAGCTACAATCCTTCTTCCATCTTTTCTAAGATGGTATCAAATTTGAGGGTGGAAGAGTCGAGGGTGTGATTTCTATGTGGAGTTGAGTTTGTGAGAGGATCGTTTTTGGTGTGGTTGTTGCAAGTCATGTGAGCATGGAAGGATCCGTTATCGAGCTTCCAAGATAAAGGACGTGAATGTTAAGTTAAGGAGAAGCTATGTTATATGTTGGTCATTCAACCATGTGAGAAGAAACTGTGTGGATCCTAGATGTAATTATTAGCATGGAAAAGTGTGAGCACTGAGGGCATTGTTCTAATTGGATTCAGGCCATAATATGAGTTGAGGGTCATAGCATGAGCTGAGGGTTGAGTCTAGTGCGAAGTGTTGGGGCATTGGTGTATATTGCATGTGTTGGTGAAGCTGATGTAAATGAAACTATCACACTGGTATTGAAACATGAAGTTTGGTGTGGTTGCAAGCTAATACTAGCTATAAATCCCTGATTTTGCATTCAGCACACTGATGGTGTGTTGGAAACAATTTTAATACTAAGAGGGGAAGGGGTGAATCAGTATTAAGGATAAATCAAAATTTTATGCCAACTTATATTTAACATTCAAACTTGGAAATCAACAACCATTAACACCTCATAATAAAAATCATATGAATCAACACAAGCACACACATAATGAGCAATACACACATGGCATAGAGGTTTTACGTGGAAACCCTTCCAGGAGAAAATTTTCCAAATCTTATTTTGTTATTTATGTAAAAGTAAGAACACCTACTCTATTTCATCAATATGTTTGTGAGCCACCACTCACATGAAGTACCAACTCCCTTTGATTTTTTGCTAGCACCCACTAGCAGGAAGCACTAACTCCTTCCTTTTGTAGACCACTAATCAACTTACCAGAAGCACCATTTGAAACACCAACTTCATGAATTTTTTACAAGAACCAATTTGCATCTCCTTTGATTTATGCAAGCACCAATTTGCAAGAGGAATCAACTCCCAAGCCTTCCTCAAACACACACTAAGATGGAAGCACCAACTTGCTATATGCAAGCTCCAACCTACACTCAACAAGGAATTAATGTTCACTATAGATTGCAACCACTCTACCTAATATCATCTATGTTCTCCTCTACGGCCTTCAACATTTGGCCTTCTATTCTTCTCAAGAACAGTTACTCATACACAACCCTACAACACTCTTCCCACATTGCAACATCATACATTCTCACAAATAGCTCTCTACTCTCAACCCTCTTATACTCCTTATGCTCTCTTGGTCTCCTTTTTGAAGCACAAGCACTTTTGGCCTTTCTCCTCTATATAGGCACTTTCAACCTCTTCTTTGCAGCACAAGCTCCCTCAACCTCTTCTCAATAACATAGGCACACTTGGCCTCTTCTCTACAACACTCACACAGAGTTGTCCACTTAGCTCACTCAACAATCTTTCATTCCTCCCAGTTGCTAAATTACAATCCTGATTTTTGTTCCTCTGCTGCAAACTGGTTGATGTTGTCTATGGTGTCCTCCATACTACCCAAATGTACTCAATCCATGGCTTCCCATACTACAATCACTTTTTTTCTCGGACATGGCAGCTAAGTTAATTCAAGGAATGGGCACCTGAGTGTTCTTCCATACTTATAATTAAATCTAAGTCAAATTGCAGACTCGAAGAGTTCTTCCATTAAAATTTGCCTACACACACAACATGGCTCTCCATTCTAATGATTCTTCTCATTTAATTATTCGTCATTTTTTTGGGAAGTTTTAGTGTCTACAAATAAACGCTTAAACCCCTAGACTAGTAGCTAAGTCTAGAACAACAATACAAAGAATTCTCTACTTTTTCTATGACCAACAGATTAAATAAGAGGTAAATAAGATTACATGTAGCTTTCACTTACTCCTTATCTCCCTTGACCAATTTTGTCGCTCCTTTCCGTACTTAATCCGCTTGAAAATTACCTGCACACAGACCAAAAACAAAAACCGATCAAAGCATATGATAATGATCTATTGATTAAACATAGCATGGAATCAAGTACATGATACACATATGAAAGCATTAATGGACAATACAAGCATATGGAAAAAGCTTTGAACACTTTATTAGTAAAAGGAAGAGTTACAACCCAATTTGCTTGATTCAGTATCACTCCTCTAGTTCAATCCTATGCTCTCCTCATAACAGACAAGACATTTTGACATCATTACAATACTTGAAATAAACTCAAGTCTCATACTAACAGCATCTCCCTACAATTCAATGATTTTCATCCCCTGATCACTTAGATGAGTGGTATTTTTATAAGTGAATGAAGGAATAGATGCCATAAATGGTGATAATGAATGCCCTCCCAAACTTAGAATTTAGTTCCATGGAGGAAGAGATAAAGGGATTGATATTCCTTAACTCCCTACCTCATCCAAATTCGAGCTCAAGGGAGTAGATAAACTTGGGAAACTTCTAGATGCATCCAATGGATAAGAATATTCCCAAACCCCAATGCAATTTCGCTCAAATTCACCCAGTGCAGGCTAAAGAGGGATCAGGTGCGCTGCATAGCACCCTAGCAGTGTACTGGACTGCGCTGCAGTGCACCCTAATGAAGGTATGCCTGCGCTAATCTTCTTAGAGGCAGTTTTTGGAAGATTTCAGTCATGGAACTTCTTGGGAAGCTAGGCATTCTGATGGTTGACTTCTTTAGGGCATGTAACAACTGAATTAGGGTTTGATGGGCCCTAATAATACTGATATGTAGGTTGGGGTTGATGTGCCCAAATGGATCTATAACAGTTGCCCCCTAAAGCATGAAGTCGTAAATACGTATGTCAAGTGAAATGCTTTATCAAGTGGAGAGGAGGTTTTGAAGCGAAAGGTGACATCAATTACAATACATATATCATGAAAATTTTATTTTTTCTCGTGAACTTGCTTAGGGAAGGCATACCCATGTTCACCTTATAAACTTTCATTACATGTACAAATATATTCGTCTACAGATATAGACCCATGAATGGATGACCATGAGTGTAAGGCCATTGTACATTTGATTTAGTACTCCTGAAAATATCACAGCCCGGATGGATGAAACTAGATCTGGGGTCTTCAATCTCATTCAATCTTTCACTCAAGTACAAGTCTAACCATGTGAATAGATGATCTGAAGTCAAACATGGGAAGACATCGTCTAATTACCAGCCAATGATATAAGTTGTTAACAAACGCGAGAGTAATCACCGATAATGATAATGACCCTCAAGGTACTACAATACATTTCGCATGGTGTGAATAAATGATTTGATGTCGAACACCATACAAAGTCTTTCGGTCGAAGGCCAGTGATTTCAACCTATCGCCGAAAGTGAGAAACCTTCCATTGATGTATGAAAGCCTCAAGGTACTGAAGGGGTGTTTCTAAGTCAACTTCTTGGATGATGTGTTGATGTCAACAAGAAGCGACTCATTGAAAGAGGGCATTGATGTATCCCACATCAATGACACGAAACAAGGTAAATGATTTTGGAGATGAAAAGCAACTGACGATAGAAGGTTTAGGAATGGCAGTCATGAAAATGAAGGTTTATGGTATTGCAAAGGATGAAGTTTGAACTGAATGACTTCTCTTGAACATGTCAGTGACACAAAGATGAATTGGTAGCTTTGACCCAAAACAAAGTAATGGATGGTATGATAGACCATCAGTGTGATAACCATCAAGCTAAATGACCCAACCCAGATAGTCACGGTGATGAGGTGAAAGTGTCATGTTCAAGAGCGACTTGCTACCATAAAGTGTTTTTTCCTTTTTCCAATTTTCCCCAGTCATTGTTGACCAATACCTCTTTTTTTTAAATCAATCGTGAGGACGATAACATATTCTTGTTGTATAATTTCACCCTTAGGGTGAATCCATCACTATTTGATTTTTTAACAAGTCTAGCCAAGGTGAAACGCAGTCTTGTCTAGATGGACAAGTTTGTCGCTATTTGATGTTTTTAACAAGTTTAACGACAAAGATAACTCGGTCCTTTTCATGTTTAAAAAGTTTGAAAAGGGACAAAAAGCAAACTCCAAAAGTTCTTTTTCATAAAATAATATCTCAAGTCCAAAAAAGCGTAAAATAATACAAGAGAGATATCTTTTCCAATCCATTAATAAGCTGGAAAAAAACGACTGACGACAAAAGGTTCAGGAATGACGATCATGAGAATGAAGGTTTACGATATTGCAAAGGATGAAGTTTGAACTGAATGACTTATCTTGAACATGTCGACGACACTAAGATGAATTAGTAGCATTGACCCAAAACAAAGTAATGGATGGTATGATAGACCAATGGTGTGATAACCATCAAGCTGAATGACCCAACCCACATAGTCACAGTGATGAGGTTAAAGTGTCATTTTGAAGAGTGACTTACTACCATAAAGTGTTTTACCCTTTTTCCAATTTTCCCCAGTGATTGTTGACCAGTGTCTCTTTATTTTTAATCAAGCTTAAGGAGGATAACATATTCTTGTTGTATAATTTCACCCTTTGGGTGAATCCATCATTATTTGATGTTTTAACGAGTCTAGCAAAGGTGAAACTCAGTCTTATCTAGATGTACAAGTTTGTCGCTATTTGATGTTTTTAATGAGTTTAATGACAAAGATAACTCAGTCCTTTTCATGTTTAGAGAGTTTGAAAAGGGACGAAAAGGAAACTCCAAAAGTTCCTTTTCGTAAAATAATCTCTCAAGTCCAAAAAAAATTAAAATAATACAAGAGAGATATCTTTTCCAATTCGTTAACGGGCTGGAAAGGACAAGCGCTTGGCAATCTTTTCATGTTTAGAGAGTCTAAAAAGAGCTTAAAGATGACTCCATTTTGAGGAACAAGTGGTGTCTAGGGTAGCAACTGGTTCCGGTGATGTTGGAACTTCTCAAAACATGTTGATTTATGTGAAAAGGTTAGCTAATAAGACCACTCATTGCAACTATTCCTAAAAAAGGGTAAAACAACCAAGTGAAAGCATATGATTGGCCAAAGAGATGGTGGTGATGGAATGAAACAACCAAGGCTCATCTGACTAAAGAGGCTGATAGAATGGCAATCACGAGGGTTAAAATGGAATATGGGTTCATTTTTACACAAGCTTGAACCATAGGGAACTATGCTTGGATTCAGTTTCATGTTTACACAAGCTTGAAATGAAAAACTATGCTTGAGATTAGTTTACATGCCCCCAGTATGATAAAAAGGAGAATCTCCTGTAACCAGATGGAAATCGCTTCTGTGAAGCAAGACAGTTATCCAACAACTTTTTGGCTTCATCCAGATAGGGACAAAGGTGAATGGGGTGATTCCCTTCACATAACCTACAAGGAAACTTAAATTTACCTTTAGGTGCATGCCCCCTATTCTTCATTACATTCACCTAAGTAGACTACTCATGGCTATCAAGTGGATGGAATGAAGGTTAATATACAAGATCAAGTGAAAGACTCGACTAGGATTTTACGAGATCTAATCAAAGACTCGACTTGGAACTTGGGACCTTGTTTCATTTTTTAATGAGCTTGACACAAGAAAAGGAACTATGCTTAGATTCCTTGTTTCATTTTTTATTGAGCTTGGCACAAGACAGGGAACTATGCTCATACTCCTTGTTTCATTTGTTAACAAGGTTGACACAAGAGAAGGAACTATCCTCATGGGAGTTGTTTCATTTTTTAATGAGGTTGACATAGTAAAAGAACTATCCTCATATTCCTTGGTTTCATTTTTTAACGAGGTTGACACAAGACAAGGAACTATCCTCATAGGCCGGTTTCATTTTTTAATGAGGTTGACACCGTAAAAGAACTATCCTCATAAACTCTTGTTTCATTTTTTAAGGAGGTTGACACAAGACAAGGAACTATCCTCCTACTCTTCGTTTCATTTTCTAACGAGGTTGAGACAAGACAAGGAACTAACCTCATACCCTTGGTTTCATTTTTTAACAAGGTTGACACAAGACCAGGAACTATCCTCATACTCCTGTATCACAACTCATAAGAGGTCATGAAGGAGAGATCTGGTTCCAATGCCCCCAATACATGATGTACAACATCACTAAAATGATTGTCAGTTTATGTAGGTGTGGAACAGGTTGCCACATAATTAACCCGTGGCAGGAATGATACCATTGGTACGAAAGGACCATTTAAAGAAGATGGTTGATTAGGATCCATATTTGGACCAGGAAATGAAAGCTGGTCAATGGTGACAATTCTACCTTCATGCGGGAAACAAATCACTCGAAAGAGAGTTGAAACAATAACTCCCATGTCATAAACATAGTCGCGTCCAAGAAGTAAATTGTAATCTAAAGGGCTTGGGACTGCCATCACATTTAGATAAACGATTTTTCCTCCCAAAGTAATAGGAAACTGAGGAAGGATCCCTAATGGTCGATTGGTTCCTCTGTTAAAAGCCAACAGATTCTGGGTAACTGGCACAAGTGGCAGCGAACCGAGCGCTTGCCAAGCAGTTGAGGAAAGGATACTCACTGATGCACCTTCATCTATAATAGTGCCAGATACAATCATATTACAAACTTGTACTATGATATAGAAAGGCACATAAGAAGGAAGGCAGAATCCTACCAGCCGATTCCAATCAAAGGAAGTGACTAGACTACTTGGAGATAGTACCATAGAAACGTGAGAATTAACCCCTTGAGTTATGAGAGTGGGAGGATTTTCCTCCTGTCTTGATGGAACAGGAGGATTGCCCCCAAGCTCATTAGAATCTGAAGAAACAAAAAGAACTTGAGTGGTATCATATTCACTCTCTTTAGGAAAGGTACGATTTACTGAAGGTGAAATAAGGTCAATTGTTACCTCAACCTATTGATTTGGGTCGGGTATCGACCCATAGGATTCATTTTCAGAGAGAGTGGGTTTGACCGACGGTTGATTTTGGTCAGTCAATTCATCAACTAGTGAAGGACTTAGGGAGAGTTTCCTGTAACTAGATGGAAGTCACTGCAGTGAAGCAGGATGGTTATCCAACACTCTTTGGGCTTCATCCATGTTATCACTCAGGTTGTCCCTAAGCTCCTGAAGGGATACGGCCGAGGTAACCACAAACCAATATTTGGATTGCAGTTTCTAGCCCACCTGCAATCAGAGAGGGCTCTCTCTTACTGATTTAGATTTGTTGATGATGATTTTAGGCTAGCTATTGGGTTCAGTGGGTTTTGTTGGTGTTTGGGTGGAAGATAGATGTAAGGAAGATAATTCCAAGCAGAGAGGCAAGGGATAGTGTGATAAGTTTCAAACCATTGGGCATGGAGTCATGGATTGAGGCTTGCTGTTGCATTTTCTTGGTCACAAGAGGATTATAGAGCAGGGTAGCTACACGTGAAACAATACCAATTTTCTGAAAAGATGGGATGAAAGTTAGAGACGAAAGGCAATTAAGAATCCTTCATCAACTAACAGAGAAGGGAAATGAATGTATGGTTATCTAGGAGCAATTAAGAATTCCTAACTAATCATTCATATGTGAAAGAAATAGTGTAAACATGATCATTTAAGTATGCATATTCATAACTATTCCTGACAAAAACATATAGAAATCACAAAAATTGAGCATAGGGTGCTACCAAGCAAATCCTAAACTATTCTTCTTTTCTATAAATTCAGATGGTGAACACAGATGGTAAAACAAACATGAAGAAAAACTAAAATAGAGTTAAGGAACACTTATTGAGCCATGTAGAAGCACAGGACTTCCACAGTCACTCTTTGGCTAATTAGACACAGCAGGCAGTTCTCAGAATCCATGCATTTCAGCAGTCGTTGATTATAGAAATTATCACATTTACAGTGCGAGGCTCTACTCAAGCAAAATATCAAACTAACAAAGACCAACCAACCAACCCTTACTACATTTTTTAGGTTGGTATATATAGGTAAAATATCTAAAAGTATTTATTACAACTGACCTAAACAAGTCTGCAAGAAAAAAGCTTTCTAAAACCTAACTTATGCCGGAATTAAATGCAAGTAAGTCTTTTTGGGCTGCGCCAGTGGCAGCTGGATCAAAAGTGAGTTGATGGGGTGTCCTCTGTGACTTGGTGCAGTGGTTCTGTAATAACTGTACATTGAGTTCTGGTCCACTGATCTGATGTGAGTTTTAATGTGCAGTCAATTGTACTGGTGAGCTTTGAATGGTTCCTTAACTACTTCATTCGCCTTGAGCCCTGAGAAGATCTCCGCTGATACACTTTTCCACTACACTGATACTCTTTGACATGGTTCTTGGTTGCATATTTGCTCTGATATTCTTTAACCTCTGAATCGGGTCTCTCTCTGTCTTCTGATGCGTTCAAAACTGCAAAATCGGGCTTTTTCGGCCCTTTTCAGTGAAAAATTGGCTGAGGAATCAAAAGATTCCCTGAATATTCCCCACTTTGGCCCATTTCCTGTAGCGATGCGCGATTAGCGCTAGGCGCTAATCGCGCATCGAAAGCTACCTCAGAAATTCGATCCGGGGCTCCGAAGCTTGATTTTTGCGCTTGCGTGTTTCCTTTTTCAGTTGCTGAAGTCAACATGATGTCAGTGGTATGGCGGATGATGTCAGCATGACGTCAACAGTGGGACCCCCCTGTACGGATGTGACGTCAACAGGGTGACGTGGCAGTATAGCAGGGTGATGACGTGGCCAGACACGGTGGCAAGGTGACGTGAGCCAGGCACAGGCAGGAAGGGGTGAGGTGGAGGCGATGTGGTGGGGTGACGCAGCGCTCCTGTTACGCGAGGGGAGGACGGTCTTGGTATGCATCAGACCGCCTTTGGTACGGAGGTGGTTTTTGTCAGGGGCGCCCGATGCAATGGGATGCCGCCAGCTGTCCTAGTGTACATCAGTAAAACCGTCGGACATCGGGTGCTAACGAACACTTACAAGAGGGTGCCCGATATGCATAAGAGCCGTCAGATCTAGGAGGGCTGATCTGACAGTGGTCGGGAGGAGAAGATGCACGGGGTTTAGTTAAGGTGCGCGCACGATAAACTTTAATATATGAGGCCGCGGGTGGGTTTCAAACTTTAGAAAATGGTGTAATGTGTTGCCGCGTTGGCTATTTATTAATCAACTATTAATAAATTCCAGAAATGGAATGCGCGGGGGTTTGTGAATGCATTTTAAGGGGGCTTTCTTGTGTTTTGGAAGGAGTCCAAACACCTCGAAGGGGAAATTTATGCAGAGATGAGGATTCTTACTAAGGTCCAGGTGACTTAGTAATTCCCAAGGAGATACTTATGGTTATGTTTCAACCAGAGGAAGGGGATATTTACATAGGGGAATTATTACCATAGTTCTGATAGGGGGAAGGGAAATAGATAGGGATTTACATAATAATGTCAGGAGTTAATATGAAAATGAAAAGAAAGCGCTAAGTTTCAGAGGTCTTAGGCTTCAAAGGGGAGATAGAACTTTGCAGAGAAAGTATGTACCCTCCTTGGATAAAGCAGATCTTTATCAAGGCAAATGATACGGAAAATGATGAAACTAAGAGATATCAAGCAGATCTTGATCTCTTTAGGGGAAGTTAGTAAATGATTTAGGGAAGAGGAAGAAGGGGAAGTTAGTCATGCCTTGTTTGAAGTCCTTTAGATGGGAACTGCCTGCTAACTGTGATCTAGATAAATATAACACTTGAAAATATGGATTTGATCACAAATCACCATTCTGCAACCTCAAAATTACCTACCCAGCCTACTTACCTAACATTTTTTCTTCTTTTTGGTTTGGGTGCACTTAGACTTGCAGACCCAGCTTTTCAACTTTTTCTTTTTCTGTCCTACTATCTACAAACTACCCTTATTTCTTTCAAGGGCCCAGATTAAGCAGTTGGGCTCCTTTGATTCTCTGCCTATCTAAGAATCTGCCCAAGATAGGCTGTTGGCAGATTTTTATTCTCTAATTCTAAAACAGAAATTGAAACCTAGGGAGACCAAGATTAAGCTGTTTGGACCTCCCTTTAGCTAAAAATTCTACAAAAATGGAATAATTCTTCAAAATTGGAATGCCGAAGTTGCACTCTGAGAAGCACACTCTCATGGCCCCTTTCTCTGGTGACTGTTAGCAAATATGGAGCATTGCAGGATGCAAAGTATGACATATTTGGCCTATAAAAATGTCAATCATGAAATATGAGTAACCTGCTGCAGCAGGAGGCTAACAATCCAGATAGGGACAAAGGTGAATGGGGTGATTCCCTTCACATAACTTACAAGGAAACTTAACTTTACCCTTCTTTCCATGAACTTTACTATCACTAGTTGATGGTGTGTCACCAGCACGATCTACAGAAGTTGATGACACTGGATAATGTGAACGAGAAAACCAATATTCTAAGGTTTGAGGAATATCAGGACAATTACAAAGAATATGGTCTCCCGGACAAAGTTTGCATGGATATCGAACTTTTTGAGGCTTGATGGATGGTTTCTCATCAGATGTTGCATTCAAATAAATGGTTGCTTGATTTCCCCTCTGTTGAATTTGCTTCTTCTTATTCTTCTTCCCTTTCTTCTTCTTCTTATCCACCTGGTTACTAGTACCAATACTTTCACTAGGCGAAGAGGAAGAAGGGGAGGAAGAAACAACCAAGGTAGAATGTAAAGGGTCAACTTTAGGATCAACTGGAGGTTGATTTTTTCCAATTGGAGGTATACTCGATTGCAGAGAAATCATGAAATTTTGAACCAAGGAGGTTGAAAACAACCATACTAGCAACCCAATGGTAAATCCCGGAAAGAACAATGTAGCCATGTAAGGAGCACCAATATTTCCGAAAGAAGGAAAAGGACTAGGATTCCCATCAAAAGGAATTCCTTGATCAGTGGACTTCGGGTTTGTCGCCATATGTTTCAACCTAAGATTAACTAAAGAGCGAGCGTGGAGGATGTTACCCGCAGTAAATTAATTTTATTTTAATCAAAGTAACATAACAAAACAAAATAGCGATAATCTAGGAAAAAGGTTTACCAAGCAACTGTGAACTGTAGAATACCTCCTGGCAAACCAAGAAGTGCGAGTAGGCAATCTCCCCGAATGTTGTGTTCAGTGTATCATAGTGTACAAGGCCGCCGATTTGGTTACTTAAGGATGGATAGCAACCTATATTTGTCCACCCATATATACCCGAAAGTATGTGGAGACCCAATCTGTATAAGCGTTGTCTAATGCAAAACCGCATAGAGAGAGCATTCCCATATACTTTACGTACTATAACACTGCCCTATATGCCCGAAGGTACGTGAACGAGCTACTATATACTCACATTCATGGAATGAGGTATCACACTCGGGATGCATTGCAGACAAGTTAGCAATAGCTTCTTTGTTTTATGATGCTGGAACATGTCTCTAGCCCAGACCTCTAAATGTTTTTTGCTAGGTGACAATGCTCCATTAGGTAAATTCAGATAATTTTAAGTTGATCTTCTTTAGAATTTTCCTTTCAAATTTCACCATGTGATGTATGTTTGCAATTCCTAAAATGCAACTAATATGATAAACAAACTTTTGATTTGCTTTGAATGATGAAAACCTTAGCTAGTAAGGGATAGAGCAATCAAATCTTTGACAAAAAGCAAAGAGCATATCTAATGCAATTTCCCTAGCTATTCCTATCAGCACACACAAACTTTTTCAATGCAACATGCATGTATTTCTTTTCAATTTCCCTTAATGTGAATGAACAAAAAGGAAAACTAATGCACAATCGATCAATGAACTATTTTCATAAAAATGACGATTTTGTGACAATTTCTTTTCAAGGAAAGGAAGACTTTACGACACTTTCGTTTTCAAAGAAATGAGGAATTACGACACTTTCAACGAAAATACTAATCATATGCACACATCAATCAATAGATATTTCAAGGATGAATACTTTACGACAATTCAATTTTCGAAGGAAAAGATGATTTTATGACACTTTATTTCGACAAAGATCAATCAACCAAAAACTAATTTGCGACCATAGATTGAAAATGACAAAGTAAATACATAAGAAACATTTATCAATCCTAGTCTAAGTAGGGCCAACTAAGGAGATGAAACCTATTTTCTGAGACATGACATCCATTTACAATAAGCAAACAAGCAATCAAAAGAATTTTGGCAAAAAATTTAATTCCAAGGGTGGGAATCTGACCCTAGGAAGATCAGCGCAGGATAAAGGGGGAGTAACTGCACTGCAATGCACTGTCTCTAGCTGGAGGGTGCATTGCAGCGCACTGTCTCTAAGGCTAGCCTGCGTTGATTCCTGTGAGGCCACTCAAGAGTCATCTAACCTCAAATTTTGACCAAAATTCAATGCAAAAGGTTAAATCACAACAAGTAAAGTATGTCAAGGTGTCTAAGGAGGTGGCTTAGCTACTAGGATGGATAATCGATCCCCAAGGAGTCGCCACTTTTTTTTGGCAAGTTTTAGCGTCTATGGATAAACACTTAAACCCCTAGAGTAGTAGCTAAGTCTAGAACAATAGTGCAAAGCATTCTCTACTTTTTCTATGACCAACAGATTAAATAAGAGGTAAAGAAGCCTATCTGTAGCTTTCGCTTACTCCTTACCTCCCTTGACCAATTCTGTCGCTCCTTTCCATACTTAATCTGCTTGAAAAGTACTTGCACATAGACAGAAGACAAAAACCGATCAAAGCATATCATAATGATCTATTGATTGAACATAGCATGAATCAAGTACATGATACACATATGAAAGCATCAATGGACAATACAAGCATATGGAAAAAGATTTGAACACTTTATTAGTAAAAGGAAGAGTTACAACCCAATTTGATTGATTCAATATCACTCCTCCAGTTCAATCCCATCCTCTCCTCATAACAAGCAAGACATTTTGACATCATTACAATACTTGAAATCAACTCAAGTCTCATACTAATAAAATTTCCCTATAATTCAATGATTTCCAGCCCTTGATCACTTAGATGAGTTTTCTTTTTATGGGTGCATAAAGGAAGTTACGCCATAAATGGTGATAATGAATGCCCTCCCAAACTTATAATTTAGTTCCATGGAGGAAGAGATAAAGGGATTGATGTTCCTTAACTCCCCACCTCATCCAAATTTGAGCTCAAAGGAGTAGATAAACTTGGGAAACTTCTATATGCATCCAATGGATAAGAATATTCCCAAACCCCAATGCAATTTCACTCAAATTCGCCCAGCGTAGGCCAAAGTGGGCTCAAGTGCACTACATAGCACCCTAGCAGTGAGGTGGACTGCACTGCAATGCACACTAATGAAGGCCTTCCTATGCTGATCTTCTTAGAGGCAATTTTTGGATGATTTTAGTCATGGAACTTCTTGGGAAGCTAGGCATTCTGATGGTTGGCTTCTTTAGGGCATGTAACAACTAAATTAGGGTTTGATGGGCCCTAATAGTATTGATTTATAGGTTGGGGTTGATGTGCCCAAATGGATTTGTAACACTCATGTGAGGGACACTTTGGGATGGCCAACTGTATTTCTCATTAGGCTCCTGTGCATCGTGTTCCTTCATTGTCTTTAGTTAGATTTATCAACATTCGCCATTGACTCAAACAACAATTTCATTTTCTAACTCATCCATGTTTGTTTGACCCAACAATGGCCATAGCCAATTATGGCACAATTGCCAAATATGGTGGAACATAACTCTGCAACCATTTTTTATTAATAAATGCAAATGCTACCAATTTTGTCAATTTAAACCTTTAGCTCCTTTTACTAGCACCTTTACCTTTTTCCCTGCCATGGGACCACTTGTGACCATTAGCTAAGCCTATATGCACTAAGTCACTCTATGCCCTTCGTGTGTTGAATTCCCTTTGATAATGGTTCTATGCCATTAGTTTCATTTCTACATGAAATAACCAAGGCATGGTGCTAATTCTAAAGCTCCCAAGACTCGATGATTTTATATGCCTTCTCTATAAAATCCTCTAAGCTCTTGTTGGCAAGCTTAGTTGTCTTGTGGGGTATTCCCTGTGCTTTCACTAGCCAATCAAAGGCCCCACCGAGAAGAGTTGTATGAACGATGTGTCTTGACGCTTACTGCCAAGCACATTCCCTTTGTGCTTCCTTATCAAACATCTAGTATTCCATTTACAGACTAAGATGTTTGGTGGGGTATGCCCACTCGCTTCTCACTGGTTGTTGAATGCCTAGTTGTCAATGTCGACATGTCCCAATCCCGCTACCTGACACTTCCACTTTCTACACCTGAAAACATCGTCGGGCTCCTTCTAGAAGAATGGCATCATTCTAACATCACATGTGCTATGTGTCTACCTATGATAAGTGACATGTGTCACTAAAATATGGAAAATTTACGTACCTAAAGATTCCAAATATGATTTCCACATGTCCATTGATAATTGTCCATTATTGACATCATCACTTGTGTTATCCAGGCCAATTGCATGTTTCCACTTGTCATGCAATAGGAGAGAGAAAGGATCCTCGAGACCTTTGATTTGCGAGAAATTTCTTTGTTAATAAAAAAACCACTGAGTTCAAGAACAACCTCGACACCACTCCATTGTGGTTTTTGGTATTAGGGAGAATGGTATATAAGTGGTTCTCCACCATTGATCTGCACAATCGGCGGTATGGGAAACCACCTCTTGGCGCATCAAGATTTGATAAGACTTACATCTATAGGGATGTCGGTATGTCACCACATGTCCCGGCACCTATCTCCAGGCACTTCCATTTTTTTTTTCTGCTAGACCGACTCTCCTTTACATTACAAATTTGTTATAACTCTAGGCTAGCCCTCAACAAGTTGAGCTGTTGGAGTGGGGAACTCCTGCTCAACCCTCATTGGCTTTTGGTATACCTCCATGTCCTCGAGCCTATATCCCAATGCATTCACTATGTTCACCTTAAGTTTGTGTCATGGTTATACCATCGGACTTCCCCCGTCGGGCCAAGCTATAATGCGGGCTCCAACTGTGGCCAATAAAATACCTCCCCGCTGTTACCAGTCCACATTCACTTGACACTTCCATCCCAGCATTCTCCTTTGTGCTTCAATAAAACTTCTATGAAAACTCTGCCAGAGTTGCATGTTAAGTGGGTCCTCCACTAGCCAATGTTAATTGTCTCTGTTGTTGCATGTCTAGCCACATCCGCCCGATCCTCCTTTAGCGGCTCCGCTAAAATTCTTTTCCAACTCTTCCTGACTACCAAAATTGTTCACTTCTTTGACCCAAGGCCACAATTAACTCTACCATCTAACTTTGGGGCACCTCAAATTTGGCTAGAAATAAGTTGTGATACAGGAGGGCATTTGCGAACTTCAACATACCATTTAAAATCTCTTTCCAATCACTGTTTAACTATGTCACTTCCAGGAGCATCTAAGCTCAAATCTAAAGGTGGAATTTCATTCAAAGCCTAGGACTCCCCCTAAGATTATGGCAACATTTGTTGCTACAAACATCCATGCTATTATGGTTGACCTAAATGCCAACACTCTTCCCAACTTGCAGACAATGCTAGCTTCCCAACATGTCTCTCAGCATGATTGTAGACATCAATGCCAACACATTTGTTGGCACTAGCCATCCAGAAAATTCCAAATGTCCAACAATATCCCCCTTTGGAATTGATGGAAACACCTCATCACTTCTCTATATTGATGGCCAATCCTCACGTTGCTTCCACACATCTCCTTGCATGAGCCACCAATGACTTTATCTCCTCTACTTAGGCCATCACAACTTGCTCTCTAATAGGCTTCTCTCCCCCTTTGACATCAATGGAAAAGGGCTACAAATTCTTCTTCTCCCCCTTGCAATCATTGATTGTCTCTTCTTTGAATGCCTCCAATTTTGAACACATTATGGTTGTTGACTAAATACTTTCGCTGCTAATACATATTTTGTACCAATTAAAAAGAAATCCAAACCAATTAAAATTGCTCATGGTATTGTTGCTACTGCAAATACCAATCATTAGTGATGCATTGATATTTCTCTTCGTTGTTGTTTTTGTTGTTGAGAATGTGCTCACCTCACTTGAGTATCCTAACAGTTAATGTTGCTCCCTCTGAGATCGTGCTACTTCAAATATGGATTGTTTCTTAGATGATACCAATTGCACCAAAAATTTGATACAAATTGGACAATGTACTAGGAAAACTCTTATAGCTCCTACTCAGAAAGAAAATGATCATTTCCTTCTACTGCAACTAGAGCAGCTCCCCTTGAGCCAATGCTCTCTTATCTCTTTGCATCTACGTGGATCTTTTGGATCTGACTTACCTGTGGGCCTCTTTTTGTTCCACACTTTTGTTGTATCTCATCCTATTCTTCCACAAAATAGGGTATTGTTGTCTACTCCCCCTAAAATTAAACTGGTTGTTCTTTCCGTTTTCTTGCAATGGTTATATACTTGAAGATAAAACAATATATTCTTGTAATTAGAAAAGGGACACGACCATACCTTCAACAATCAGATGCATCTCTTTGTCTATTCCTTCTATCTTCCTGAATCTGACTTATTTAGCCTCCCTTGAGGCCATTCCCTTCCTTTACTGGATAGAAATAGAGGTTTTACTCCCCTTGAGCAGATTATCCTCTTTCTTCTTCTAGCCCTTCAACAGCCGAGTCCCAATAGGATCATTACCTTTCAGCTTCTTCCTTTCCCTTGATTTGAATTTATCTTAATTGTACAAGGCTAGAGGAAACTCTCCTTCAACTCCTCTTTCTTCACCCAAGCCTTCTTGCTGCCTTTTTTCCTTACAGAAGGGTCTACTACACGAGTGAAAGGACCATTTTTCCTGGTTTTATTCTGATTTCTCCCTCCTCTTTTAATATTGCTCTTTTAACACAAAGCACTATAGACATGCTCGACTTCCTCTACTTTTTTATTTCGTCTCATACTTAATGGCTGACTTGCTTCATTTCACTGCATCATATGGGATACATGCCTATGATTCTTATGTCTGCATCCTACTATTTTGTGTCCAAACATAACACAGTTGTAGCATTCAAACTTTACTTAAGAATGGGGCAAAGAAATTCCATAACTGAAACCATTCTTATTAAAGATACTACTGCCACCAACATGCTTTCTCCTAACTACTTTTTGCATTGTTGGATTGTTGATACCCAACACATCTCATTTTATTACATGCCATCTACAATCTATGGCATTATGCCCATAATTGTTTCAAGAAAAAAATAGCTATGGAAATGATTTTTATAACAGATCATGTCTTTTATTTTAATTATTTTTCATTGAGAGGGAAAGGACTTTTATCGGTTCTTCATGTGCCCTCCATGGTTTCTTGAGTTTCTACCTCAAGAAATACTATATTGTTGTTGTTGCCTCCTACGGATATTATTCATTCCTTTTGTATTCCTTTTCTTAGCACCCTGTTGTTGCTTCTTCTCTCATTGTTGATGTTGATTTCCAACAAATTCTTTTCCTTTGTTGTCGTTGGAACCTCCAACTTCCCTTCCTTGGATAGCTAACCCTTCAACCTTTTCCTTCTTGGAGCTTAATTCTTCTTTGGAACCTAAAACAACATTGATGAGAGGGGATCTTTGCTTAGCAAGCATCTCATCCAAGGATTTCCTTCTCTCCCCAAGCTTCTGATGTTGAAACAGTTATTTATTTTTCTTTTCTAGATCATGCGTCAATGAGAATAATTCAACTTGTAGTCTCTCAAGGTGAGCTTCTCTTTCATCTAGTTGAATGGTTAGCCTCCCATTCAATCTGATAGCCTCTTCTTATTGAGCATTTAGATCAACTATTATTTTTCTTAATTTATCATTCTGGAGCTCATACTCATGAAACTACTCCTTTTGCTTGAGATTTTCTTCTGATAACTCCTTGATCTCTTTTAGGGCAGAGATCAACTTCTTCCTAAAATATATCCTTTCATCTAGATCCCTTTCTTCTCTATCAGAGGTGTTAGATGAGCCACTACAGAGATATTAATTTATCTTTGTGTCCATGGAATCTTCCACAGGTCTAAGGAGTATTCCATCTTCATCACTTCCAGTGATACCCCTATTCTCTTTATGGGATATACTCTCTTCTTCTTCAGAGGATCCCTTATTTTTTATTTCTACTAAAGTGGGTCTATCTTAATTATTACTACTAGATGCATGATTATCTCTATCCTTAAGTGATTCACATGAACATCTAGATAATGAATGACCTATTTCTTTACATTTATCATAAAGTAATAGCTTACCTTCTGAGCAACATGGCCTCTCATCTAGGTCTTCTTCTTCACCATCCTTAGAGTGAAGATCAATAGTTCTCTCATAGGAAGAAATATCTTCAATCTTTTTAGCATCTCTCCTTTTAGATGCTTTCTCCTTTTTCTTCCTCTTCTTCTATCACCAATAGCTACATGTTATGGTTCACCACTTGAGTAGCAAGGTTCTTCGGTTGTCTCTTGAGCCACATTGCAATCTTCTCCATACATACAATGAAATATGTCTAGAATTTCCTTTGTTGTCTCACAGTGCCTTAGTTTCTCAACATCTGGCTTAAACAGTCCTTTCATGATGATTTTTGTGGCTTCTTCATTCTACTCACTCTTTTCTCCAGTCAACAAGGAGACCCATACGTCAACATCCAAAGCCATCAAATAGGCTCCAATTCCAACCTTCCAGAGTACATACTTTGATCCATTTAAAAATGGAACTCCTTCTGCTATTATCTAACCTTGATTAGCCGTTATTTCACTTTTATCTACATTCGAGCGGTTAAGTTGTTCATGAAGGAACTAGGCTCTGATACCAATTGTTGGAAAAAGTGTTAATATTGAGAGGGGGGGTGAGTCAGTATTAAGGCTAATTCAAACTTTTTTGCCAATTTATATTTAACATTCAAACATGGAAATCATCAACTATTAACACCTCATAACAACAGCCATATGAATCAAAATAAGCACACACATCATAAGCAACACACACATGACATAAAGGTTTAACATGGAAACCCTTCTAGGAGAAAAAACACCAAATATTTTTTTTCATTGATGTAAAAGTAAAAGAACCTACTTTATTACATCAATCTGTTTGTGAACCACCACTCATAGGAAGCACCAACCCTATAATTGGCCATTGTTGGCACCAACTCCCTCCTTTTGTAGACACCTGATCACCTTACCAAAAGCACCATGTGAAGCATCGACTTCACAGATTTGTTGCAAGCACCAACTTGCAGCTCCTTGGATTTATGCAAAAGCCAACTGGTAGGAGGAACCAACCCCCATGCCTTCCTCATACACCCACTAAGATGGGAGCACCAACTTCATGTATGTAGGCTCCAACCTACACTCAACAAGGAATTAATTTTCACTATAGATGGAAGCCGCTCTACCTAATATTAGCTTTGTTCTCCTCTACAACCCTCATCATTCAGCCTTATATTTCTCTCAACAATATTCACTCATAAACAACCCTATAACACTCTATCCACACTGTAGCATCATACATTCTCCCAAAGAGATCTCTACTCTCGACCCTCTTCTACTCCATAAGCTCTCTTGGCCTCTTTTCTGCAACATAGGAACTCTTCACCTTTCTCTTCTGCATAGGCACTTGCGCCCTGTTCTTTGCAACACAAGCTCACTCAGCCTCTTCTCATCAGCATAGGCACACTTGTCCTCTTCTTTGCAGTGCTCACATAGAGCTATCTACTTAGCTCACTCAACAATGTTGCATTCCTCCCAATTTCTTAACTGCAATCCTGATTTTTGTTCTTCTGTTGTGAACTAGTCAATGTTGTCTATGTCATCCTCCATACTACCCAAGTGCACTTAATGCATGTTTTCCCATACTATTGTCACTTATGTTCTCATACATGGTAGCTAAGTTAATTCAAGGAATGGGCACCTGAGTGTTATTCCATACTAAGAATTAAATCTCATTCAAATTGTAACTCAAGGAGATCTTCTATTAGATTTTATCTACACACACATCATGGCTCCCATTCCAATTCTGCTTCTCATTTAATTCTTCCTTACGTGATGGACAATCAAACGTGGTTAACTCTATTTTTCATCAGGCTCCTGCACATCATGGTACTTCACTGTCTTGAGTTATATTTCTTGGTATTCGCCATTGACTCAAACAACAATTTCAGTTGTTGACTCATCCATTTTTGTTGACCCAACAATGGCCATAACTAGTTATGGTACAGCTTCCAAATATGGTGGAACCCTGCCAAACTAATTGTCGACTCGTTCTTCCAAAGCCCAAGGGTTTTCCATTAGCAGTGCTTCCAAACTTAAGTCCATGACCCTTGTTTATTATAACTGCAAATGTTGACAATTTTATCAATTTCAGCCTTTAACTCCTTTTTGGCACCTTTACTTGTTTTCTCGCCATGGGGCCACTGCATGTGACTGCTGGCTAAGCGTATAGGCACTAAGTCGCTCTATGCTCTTCGTAAGCTAAACTACCTTTGTTAATGGATCTAGGCCACTGGTCTCATTTCTATGCAAAATGACGAAGGTCTGGTGTTAAGGCCAGAGCTCCCAAGACCCAACGCTTTTACATGCCTTCTCTTTAAAATCCTTCAGGCTCCTTTGAACAACTTAACTGTCTTGTGGGGTCTGCCCTACACTTTCTGTTAGGTCCCTATAATACTAGTGATTACCCCATTAATATTGTAGTTGTATCCCTTATTAATATTGTTGTGCCCCTATTGTCCCCATATTGTTATTACTGTGCCCCATAGAATCCCTCTATTGTTATTTTTGTGTCGTTATATTATTATTGTTAGGTCGGATGGGTTATATTGTCACTCCTTAGACTCCTATATATAGAAAGGAGTTTTTGTCATTTGAATCATCAAAGGATAATTCATTTATGTAATTTAAAGGAGGTTTCCCCCTCGAAGAGGCTGAATTCTAAGGCATTGATCTATATTTTCTATCTTTTTGTGAACTAGTTTCATAACATTTGGTATCAGAGCTTTGGATTCTAGGGTTTTGCTGCTCCAAATAGGTCATCATGGCATTTTCGCTATAACTTTTTTCTACAATGTTTCAGAAGCAAAAAAACCCATTTGATATGAAATCGTACTGAACCTCGAATCCGAATTTTAGAGCTTTTTGTGCTATATTTGCAGAGATATGATCTGAAGAAGTTGGTCATTTTGCAGACTCCTGAATTACATTCCAAACAGGTGAACTGGGGAAAGTCGTCATAACTTTCTCTCTAGGCATCAGATTGAAATTTCATAAGAAGGTATAGAAAGAGGACATACTATAGTTTCTTGTATATATTTTTTAGAGCCAAAGGTCAAAACAGGGACACGTGGCTCGTTATACAATTTCGCTCTATTGAACTAGTCTATAATCAGGTCACTGTGGGAGATTTGGCATAACTCTTCCTTGGAGAATCCAATTTCAATCAGACTAGTGGCATTAGAAAGAGGACACAATGAGCTATTGTAGGTCGCAATTTTAGAACTGGATGCTCCGAAATTACAGAGATACGTCAGAGGCAATATTGAGCTCCTCTAAAGTGAAAAAAGGTGTGTAGTTTTTTTTTTTTTTCTTAAGCTTGGTTTGAAAAATTATTTTAAATGAATTCAAAGGGCATAGTAGAGAATTAATATCGATAACTGATGCCTCGAGAAAAAAAAATGCAAACACCTAGTAAGCAACCTGAAAGCTCTAGCATGACTCATGAAGAAGAGGAAGAAATGCTACATGAT
>APFE030468575.1:63571-87429 GCA_000404065.3 Pinus taeda
GAAGGATAATAAATTATCACCAAAGTATTATGGTCCGTACAAGGTGTTGCAAAAGATTGGTACTATGGCATACAAATTGGAGCTTCTTGCAGCTTCTGGAGTGCACCCAATTTTCCATGTTTCATGTTTAAAGAAGGTTATAGGTAACAAGCTCCCAGTTCAAACAATATTGCCAGAACTTGACGAGGAAGGAAAATTTATATTGGAACTAGAAGCTGTCACAAAAACAAGAACTCGACAGCTACAAAATCGATAAATATTGAAGTATCTCATCAAGTGGAAAAACTTCTCCGCTGAAGATTCCACATGGGAGGATGAGAATTTTATACAGAAGCATCCAGAACTACTCAAGCGTTGAGGACAACACTTTTTTGAAGGAGAGGGGCATGTTAGGTCCCTATAATACTGGTGATTACCCTTATCTTTACATTGTAGTTTATCCCTTATTAATATTTTTGTGCCCCTATTGTCCCCATATTGTTATTATTGTGCCCCATAGAATCCCTCTATTATTATTTTTGTGCCTTTATATTATTATTGTTAGTTCAGCTGGGTTATATTGTGACTCCTGAGACTCCTATATATTGCAAGGACGTTTTTTCATTTGAATCATCAAAATATCAATGTGTTGGAGCCTAAATCTGCCTTAGGCTGAAGGAAGGAAAAATTCAAGGTAACCACAAACCATGCTTAGTCTGGTAGCTAGCCCTACCAGAACAGGAGAGAGCTCTCTCCAAGTCACACTCAGTGAGAGAAAATCAATGGGGCTGGAGATGACCGAAATAGGAAACTGATTTTAGGCTAGTAAACAGATATTAAAGAGGTATTTTGATTAATGACTGAGTTTTCTGGGGTGTATGGGGACAAAGGACAACATGAGCTGAGAAATTAAATCAAAGACACAGATTGTTTCTTGAGGCATGATAGGCAGTAAGTTTAGCAATCAAATTTGAATAATATGGAGTGGAAAGACTGTATGAGAAGCTGAAAAGGGCATAGGTGATGAATCCTTTTCAGACAAAAGACGAACACAAAACACGAATGCTTTCCCAAGGCAAAGCAACTAAATCGATTCTATCTCTCATACTTAAAAAGTATTCAACTGGAAATGGAATATGAATGAACTACAAAACATTACAAGTTACATATGAAATAGAAAGAAGAAACAAATTGCTAAACTCACAACACATGAGTCTCCTAAATCAGAGCTATATCATTTCATTAAAATCTCTGCCAAAACTGTACAATGCAAGTGATGGGTTTTTCCTCCACACTGCTCCCAGAAATTCCAACCAACACCTTACCAAATGACTCTCAATACAATAAATAATTTTTGCTATGAGAAAGTCGATCAACCCAGGAAATGAAAAGCCAACCATCAGAAGTTACATTCAGTTACTATGATTACCAATTAAAACAAAGTAAACCTGAGCACAGATCTTCTGGGTGACTGCTCGCCTTCCTTTTTGTCACTTGGATAGAAGCCAACATTTCATGAAAATGTTTTTTTAACTTTTCCTTTGATGCCGGGAAAAATTTATTTTAAATGAACGGGACCACTTGGAGAAAATTGCAAATCGAAATTTCGCGGAGCGGAAGTGATTTTGGCCTTTGGGTCTTTGTGCGCCGCACCCAAAACTATATGTGTCGTGCCACTTTGAGCTGGTTTTGAGGCACTTCCTGAAGTCCAAATTGATCCCAAGTGTGCTTGTTAAAAATCCCCACCTGTCTACTTTCCAACCCAAGTGAAATCTCTAAATTTGGTGCCCATTTGCCCATCGAAAACCTCAATCTCCCAGGACTGCCTCCCGTGTGTCAAAATAGGGGCAGTGAGGTCATTTTTTTAGTGTTTTGACCTCCGGATGACTCAAAACTTGCCCAAACTTCTTGGCCATGCACCAGTAGTCATGATTTTTCATTAAAAATCCAAAAATATAATTTTTTTGCAATTTGGAGCTCCCTAGCAAAAGCGCGCGCCACGTGGCGTGGTGCACAGGGAGAAAAACCCTATTTTTTGTACCAAAATTTGTCAAAATGCCAAAAATTCCCCAAATTTCCTGGAATTTGGGCTGGAGCTTCTCCATCAAGTGTCATGCTAAGCTAAAGAGGCTTTCGCCAATATCTGAAGACAATCATGCTCCCTTTGCCTCTTTTGCTTCCTTATTGCCTTCTTTAATTTTGCCTTTAAATTCCTTATTCGTGCCTTGCAAACATGATTGCATGCCCAATAATGGTTTTTCATGTGCCTGAGCATGTACTTGTCCTTATTTTATTTTTCCAATAGCTCCTCTAAGTGGATGGTGATCCTCTCGAGCCAATTCTCTCGATCAACCTCTATCTCCTGCTGAATGGGTGTCCTCTCATTTAGGCTTCGTTGGGCAACCTGCTGGTCTTCACGGATGTTTTGCCACCTCTACGAGGCCTCCTGGGTGTATGTATCTTTGTTGTTGAATCATTATGTGTCTCTTCTTCATGATCATACGACGGATCAGATGTCATGTCTGCTGGTGGACAAACTGTCTTGGACAAATAGGTGTTGATATGTCACACTGTCTTGTAATGCCTTTGATGATGTGCTTGACCTTTGTCACCAAGAGAAAATAATGACATGAGGGACAGTAAGGAGAGGGAAAAATAGTGAGGGATTAAGGACTATTGGTAGAGATTTGTTTGGGAAATATAGGAGGGTTGTGAGGGGTTTTATGTGTGGGATAGGGTTTAGGGTTTCACCTTTGAAAGTTTTGGGAAAGGGAATTTAGGATAGGGGTTTAGTAACTTTAGGGGATGGGGAAAATGGAGTCAAGGAAAAAATGGAATTAAGGACAAGATAAATAATGGAAAAGAGTAACCTTGGTGGCAAACAAGTTTTGAAACCCTAGGCAGCAGTTTACATGTAAGGAATTCAAAATGAAAGGGTTGAATTTTTGTTTCAATCATTAGCATCCATAAACCACCATACCCTAGCACAAACTTGATGAAACACATAAATGGAGGCTCTACCTACTTGTGGAATGAAGAATTTTTAATTTGGAGGAAGATTTCAATGAATTTCAAGCCTTTTAGCCCAATGCGCCACGCCTCCCCAGTGCATCGCGCTAGTGTAAATTTACACTGGAAAATTTCTCCCAGTGCGCCGCACCTTTTTCCATGTAACTTTGGGAAGCCTTCCCGGTGTCAAAATTGGGTGCAGGATAGCTCGTTGGAAAGGTTGTTGAGTCTATTTTCCAACCAAACTATAAATTTTAAATTGGGAGTTCATTTGCCCTGTCAAAACTCAAATCTCCCAAGACTGGTCAAAATGTGCCCAATGAGGCTGCCTCAAGGTAGGGTGTTGTTGCAGTCAACTTTTGAAGGTGTTTCTCAACTCCAAATTGAGCTCATGATAGCTCATTAGAAAGCTATTTATGCCTAGTTATCATTTTACTCATCAAGTAAGTCATTTGGCTAACCAAGATAGGAGAAAACTTTATTTTTCCAAGGTCACTTTAGAGGTGCATCAATTCTCCCGAGGCAATTATATTTTTTACATTTCTCTAAAACCATGACAACTGTGTAAAATGTGACGGAAATTTTTATTTCTTGGCCTATTTTGGACAAAAACCTCTCACAGTTTTCCAAAATTCATCTTTTCTTGCTCAGAAACATCATTTGAGTGAATTATTGAACCTTCCTCTAGCCTGCAAGTATTATTGAAGCACTTTGAGAACAACAATTTGCAAACCCTAGACCTACTAACTCTTTGCTGACCAAGAGACTAGAAAAAAAATATAAATGACCTTTAAAATTATTTGACAAACAAACCTAAACCAGTAGGATAAGGCATGAGGGGAATGACTGACAAGACCCTTCCGTCAGATTATGGCATACCCCTAGTGGAATGCAGCTGAGTGAATGGAGCGAGACTCCTAAAAATGAAATGTAGAAAGAGTTTTGATCTCTGACAGAGGATTGACAAGGCTGAATCTAACATTGGCTCCAATAGGAATGGTAGCTCCATCTCCTTGGAGGTGCCAAGAACTGCAGATCTTTGGGAGAGCAGACAGTGCCTTCGTCCATTGGGCTATGGAGTCAAAACACAGAAACTGACATTATGCAGACAGACTCTGACTAAAGACTCAAACTGAAAACCTTAATAAAACTAGACATGACTAAATCCTAACTAACAAACTAGAAAGGTGCTCATGTTTGAGCTTATTCAGCAAATCTACCCTAATTACTCTTTCCACCACCCAGTCAAGTGAGATGGAACAACCAATGCAACCAGGTAAGCATTATGGCTGATATTTGATTTCTTCCCAAATGCTTTCTGATGCACGGAAAAGGGAAGAACCGAAAGGCAACTCCCATGGAAACTTGGAATCAAGTTCACTGCCGAAAAACTTGCAAAGCATGAATTGGCTGGATGACTTCAAGAATACTGCAAAAGGATCTTCATAAGCATCGCCATTGATTTCCATTAACACATTACTACTCTGGTCCAAGTAATCTTCATAGCTAGATATTAAACTTTTCCTCACATCTGCACTGTCTTTCTCTGATGGTTGCAGTAAGCGGTCAAAAGGATCCTAAATTTCGTGATGAACCAAACTCTGTTGTTGAATCCAAACAGAACCAAAGCCTCCTTTATCAATCTCCTCATATGACTGCAAACTTTGGTATGGGCTATGAAATGAACAATCTATTAAACAAGACAATGAAGGTGACCCTTGAAACAGATGATTATCAACATTCTCTTTTGTCGCATGGTTAGCTGATGAAGAAGAACTTTTACAGCAAACAAAATCTAACACATGAGCAAAAGGATCGTCAAAAACTTGAGGAGACTGCTACGATGTATCTATAGAAACTGTATGACATCCTATTGGTTGTTCATCTTTTTCTTTAGAGATATTACAAATATTTTGCCTTATAAACTGAAATGCTTCGTAACAAAAGGGTACAGAATCCTTTTGCATCATTAAATCATGTATTTTGGCTGCCTCACCTTCATCTGTAATATGACCTTGAATTGTGTTTGGTGGCTGCAAATCTAGTTCTGTATCCAAAATGATTTCATCAATCATTTCAGGGGAAGATTTCTTATTAACAACCTATTCAAAAATTTCGCCATCTGTCTCATCCTCAACATTAAAACTGAGAGATCGTTGATTTCCTACAAGCTTTTCATTTGAAGATTTACTATGCAATTTACCCCGCAAAAACTGAAATGATTCAAAATAGAAAGGTAAGGAATCTTCTTGTATCGTTTGATCATATATGCCAGCTTCTATGTCTTCATGTGCAACCTGACTATTAATGGAATTTGGGGGTTGGAACTCTGAATATAAGAAGTCTGGAACAAATTTTTCATCACCCTCAAGAGGATCCAAATCAAGATTTGTCGATAGTTGATGTCTGATTGCATGGAAATTATCTCTAATGAACTAACATGAATCAAAGCAAAAAGGCAAAGATCCTTCACTTACTTCAAAATTTGCTTCACTTTCCTCATCGTTTCCATAGCTGATATGCATCGGTTGATCACTGTACTCGAGCTGTTGTAAGTGAACTTCCTCATCCCACAAACTAGCTGCTGATTTGTCTGCAAGATTAGCTTCTGTTTGGAGAGCATAATCATCATCATCATACTGATCAAACTCAGGAAAATCGTCAATATAAAACACGTTGTCAAGCATACATGTCATATCAATAGGTCTTTCTTCTCCAAGATGATCTACAAAACAATCCTTATGACTACTGAGATAAGAAACAAAATGTTTTGGATCAGCCACTTGTTCATGAACGTCATTTTCATCTTTTGCGGTCATTTTCTTCACCATCTCTTCTACTACACTCACCAAAATGTTAAGCTTTTCCTCTGAAGGTGTAGTTTTCTCTGGATCCACATTTTTCATCTCTTCTTCTTTCAACCTTTCCCTTCTGATCAGCAAATGAGCCTCTACATTTACTGCATTGTTTTGCATCTCTTCAAGTGTTGCGACATTCTTTTCTCTCAGCTGAAACTCCATTTTCGGATCAAAGGCACCCGGGTAGTGCAAGAGAGCAAATCGAGGAGGGGGTCTTATATCAACCAGCATTGAATAATAAAATTGATTAAATATGGCTGAAAACTGTTGTACTGTCTCCCCTGGCAGTCTTTTCAGCTGATTATACTCTTCTACGATAAGGAAAAGGTTTTGTCCGATCCTCCACCTATCAAGAAAAACGTTGATGAACTGTTGTAAATCTGTGATGCTTGCATTAGGTAGGGCTTTGAACCAACTCTTGACTTTGCCTTGCAAAGAAAGAGCAAAAAGCCTTATACTGAGATCTTCTTCATCAATTTCAAAAAGGTCTAGAAAAGTCTTAACATTCTGTACATGTTGCTCAGCATTGACATTCTTACATTCACTGTCAAATCTTGGCAAGTATAGATCATAGTTTTTGGGGAAAGCATGAAGAACAGAAGGTAAAACAATAGGTTTATACCTATCTGGGATTATAACAGCTGTAGGAATATATACAAGAGCTATGGGATCATTTTTGTTTTCTTTAGGCTCATCACTTTGCAGAGAATCATCATAAGATGTAGGAAAAGTAAGGAGGCTAGGATCAAAGGTAAACTTAGTATTTACACTTTTTGAACGGGTCGATTGAAGATTTTCATCACCTTTATCATACAACAACTTCTGAAAAACTTTCAGGATAGCTTCAAGAACAGCAAAGAAGTAATTCACAAGAAAGTAGAGTAGGTTCTGAATACCATTCCACTTTGGATACCCGAACTTTGTGTAAGATCCTTCCATTTTCGAAGAGAAAGAGTTAGTCCTCCAGTGGAGTCACCATGAAGCACCGATTGTTGGGTTCTTCAGTGAATGGAGTCACCAGGTGAATGATTTCAGCATCAACCATCAGATCTGAACTTGAGATATTTCCTCGGGCAAGACAATCTACAAGCAAACCATTTTTTTCCCCAGCGGAGTCGCCACTATGTTAGAGCCTAAATCTGCCTTAGGCTGAAGGAAGGCAAAATTCATGGTAACCACAAACCACGCCCAGTCTGGTAGCTAGCCCTACCAGAACAGGAGAGGGCTCTCTCCAGGTCACGCTCAGTGAGAGAAAATCAATGGGGCTGGAGATGATCGAAATAGGAAACTGATTTTAGGCTAGTAAACAGATATGAAAGAGGTATTTTGATGAACGACTGAGTTTTTTGGGCTATATGGGGACAAAGGATAGCATGAGCTGAGAAATTAAATCAAAGACACAGATTGTTTCTTGAGGCATGATAGGCAATAAGTTTAGCAATCAAATTTGAATAATATGGAGTGGAAAGATTGTATGAGAAGCTGAAAAGGGCATAGGTGATGAATCCTTTTCAGACAGAAGAGGAACACAAAACATGAGTTCTTTCCCAAAGCAGAGCAACTAACTCGATTCTGCCTCTCATACTTAAAAAGCATTCAATCGGAAATGAAATATGAATGAACTGCAAAACATTACAAGTTACATATGAAACAGAAAGAAGAAAAAAATTGCTAAACTCACACCACATGAGTCTCCTGAATCAGAGCTATATCATTTCATTAAAATCTCTGCCAAAACTGTACAAGGCAAGTGCTAGGTTTTTCCTCCACACTGCTCCCAGAAATTCCAACCAACACCTTACCAAATGACTCTCAATACAATAAATAAGTTTTTCTATGAGAAAGTCGATCAACCCAAGAAATAAAAAGCCAACCATTAGCAGTTACATTCAGTTACTATGATTACCAATTAAAACAAAGTTAACCTGAGCGCAGATCTTCTGGGTGACTGCTCGCCTTCCTTTTGCCACTTGGATAGAAGCCAACATTTCATGAAAATGTTTTTTTAAACTTTGCCTTTGATGCCAGGAAAAATGTATTTTAAATGAACGGGACCACTTGGAGAAAATTGCAAATCGAAATTTCACGGAGCGGAAGTGATTTTGGCCTTTAGGTCTCTGTGCGCCGTGCTCAAAGCTGTATGCGTCATGCCACTGTGGAGTTGGTTTTGACGCACTTCCTGAAGTCCAAATTGAGCCCCAAGTGTGCTTGTTAGAAATCCCTACCTATCTAGTTTCCAACCCAAGTGAAATTTCTGAATTTGGTTACCATTTGCCCCTCCAAAACCTCAATCTCCCAGGACTGCTTCCTATGTGTCAAAATAGGGGCAGTGAGGTCATGTTTTGAGTGTTTTGACCTCCGGAGGACTCGAAACTTGCCCAAACTTCTTGTCCATGCACCAGTAGTCATGATTTTTCATGAAAAATCCAAAAATATAATTTTTTTGCAATTTATAGCTCCCTAGAAAAATCGTGCGCCACGTGACGCGGCGCACAGGGAGAAAAACCCTGTTTTTTGTACCAAAATTTGTCAAAATGCCAAAAACGCCCCAAATTTCTTGAAATTTGGGCTGGAGCTTCTCCATCAAGTGTCATGCTGAGCTAAAGAGGCTTCGGCCAATATCTGAAGACGATCATGCTCTCTTTTCCTCTTTTGCTTCCTTATTGCCTTCTTTATTTTTTCCTTTAAATTCCTTATTCGTGCCTTGCAAACATGATTTTGTGCCCAATAATGGTTTTTCATGTGCCTGAGCATGTACTTGTCCTTGTTTTCTTTCGCCAACAGCTCCTCTAAGTGGATGTTGATCCTCTCGAGCCAATTCTCTCGATCAGCCTCTATCTCCTGCTGAATGGGTGTCCTCTCATTTAGGCTTCGTTGGGTAGCCTGCTGGTCTTCACGGATGTTTTGCCACCTCTATGAGGCCTCCTGGGTGCATTTACCTCTATTGGTGAATCACTTTGTGTCTCTTCTTCATGATCATATGACGGATTAGATGTCATGTATGCTAGTGGACAAACTGTCTTGGACAAATAGGTGTTGATATGTCACACTGTCTTGTAATGCCTTTGATGATGTGCTTGACCTTTGTCACCAAGAGAAAATAATTACATGAGGGACAGTAAGGAGAGGGAAAAATAGTGAGGGATTAAGGACTATTAGGAGAGATTTTTTTGGGAAATGTAGGAGGTTTGTGAGGGGTTTTATGTGTGGGATAGGATTTAGGGTTTCACCTTTGAAAGTTTTGGGAAAAGGAATTTAGGATAGGGGTTTAGTAACTTTAGGGGATGGGGAACAACGGAGTCAAGGAGAAAAGGGAATTAAGGACAAGAGAAATAATGGAAAAGAGTAACCTTGGTGGTGAACAAGTTTTGAAACCCTAGGCAGCAGTTTACATGTGAGGAATTCAAAATGAAAGGGTTGAATTTTTGTTTCAATCATTAGCATCCATAAACCACCATACCCTAGCACAAACTTGGATGAAACAAATAAATGGAGGCTCTATCTACTTGTGGAATGAAGAATTTGCAATTTGGAGGAATATTTCAATGAATTTCACGCCTTTTAGCCCAATGCGTCGTGCCAATGTAAATTTACACTGGAAAATTTCTCCCAGTGTGTCATGTCGTTTTCCATGCAACTTTTGGAAGCCTTCCTAGTGTCCAAATTGGGTGCAGGATAGCTTGTTGGAAAGGTCGTTAAGTCTAATTTCCAACCCAACTATAATTTTGCAATTGAGAGTTCATTTTCCCTATCAAAAATCAAATCTCCCAAGACTGGTCAAAATGTGCCCAATCAGGCTACCTCAAGGCAGGGTGCTGTTGCAGTCAACTTTTGAAGGTGTTTCGCAACTCCAAATTGAGCTCATGATAGCTCATTGGAAAACTATTTGTGTCTAGTTATCATTTTACTCATCAGGAAATTCGTTTGGCTAACCAATCTAGGAGAAAACTTGATTTTCCCAAGGTCACTTTAGAGGTGCATCAATTCTCCCGAGGCAATTGTATATTTCACATTTCTCTAAAACCATGACACCTGTGTAAAAAGTGAAGGAGGTTATTATTCCTTGGTCTATTATGGACAGAAAAATCTCATAGATTTCCAAAATTCATCTTTTCTTGCTCAGAAATATCATTTGAGTGAACTATTGAACCTTCCTCTCGCCTGCAAGTATTATTGAAGCACTTTGAGAACAACAATTTGCAAACCCTAGACCTACTAACTCTTCGCTGACCAAGAGATTAGAACAGAATTGTAAATGACCTTTAAAATGATTTGACAAATAGACCTAAACCAGTAGGATAAGGCATGAGGGGAAATGACTAACAAGACCCTTCCGTCAGATTATGGCATGCCCCTAGCGGAATGTAGCTGAGTGAATGGAGTGAGACTCCTAAAAATGAAATGCAGAAAGAGTTTTGATCTCTGATAGAGGACTGAAAAGACCGACTCTAACATAATGTAAAGGAGGTTCCCCCCTCATAGAGGATAAATTCTAAGGCGTTGATCTATCTTTTCTATCTTTTTGTGAACTAGTTTCAAAACACTTTCACTGGCCAATCAAAGGACCCATCGGGGTTATTGATCTGACCGACGTGTCCTGACACTTACTACCCAACGCATTCCTTTGTGCTTCCTTATCAAAATTTCAGGCTTCCCTTTATGGGCTAACCTGTCTGACAAGGTCCGCATGCTCACTTCTCGTTGTTGTTGACTGTCTTGCTGTAAATTCCAATGTGTTCCAGTGCCTGTTTCCTGGCGCTTCCACTTTTTGCACCTAAAAACATCATTGGGCTCCAAGCAATGAGATTATGCCATTCTTACATTAATTATGCTACGTGTCAACCTATGATAGGTGACATGTGTCACTCAAATATGGGAAATTTGGGTACCCAAAAATGCCAAATATGACTACTACGTGTCCAATGTGGATTGGAAAGTTTCCACCTGTCCTACTGGAGGATAGAGAAAGGGTCCCCAATACCTTTGTTTTGTGACTAATTTCTTTACTAATAAAACAAACCATCAAGTTCAAGAACCCAGCCTCGACGCCACTCCATTGTGGTTTGTGTTATTAAGGGGAGTGGTCCTAAAGTGGTTCTCTGTCATCGATCTACACAATCATCAGTATGGGAAACCACCTCCTAATGCATCAAGGCCTAATAAGACTTCCATCTATAGGGATGTCAAAATGTTGTCACGTGGCCTTATGCTTATCTCCTAGTGCTTCCAAACAGGTGACCTGGGGAAAGTCGTCATAACTTTCTCTCTAGGCATCAGATTGAAATTTCGTAAGAAGGTATAGAAAGAGGACAGACTGTAGTTTCTTGTATATATTTTTTAGAGCCAAAGGTTAAAACGGGGACACATGGCTCGTCATACAATTTTGCTCTATTGAACTAGTCTATAATCAGGTCACTGTGGGAGATTTGGCATAACTCTTCCTTGGAGAATCCAATTTCGATCAGAATTGTGGCATTAGAAAGAGGACACAATGAGCTATTGTAGGTCGCAATTTCAAAACTGGATGCTCTGAAATTACAGAGATACGTCAGAGGCAATATTGAGCTCCTCTAAAGTGAAAAAAGGTGTGTAGTTTTTTTTTTTTTTTCTTAAGCTTGGTTTGAAAAATTATTTTAAATGAATTCAAAGGGCATAGTAGAGAATTAATATCGGTAACTACTGCCTCGAGAAAAAAAAATGCAAACACCTAGTAAGCAACCTGAAAGCTCTAGCATGACTCATGAAGAAGAGGAAGAAATGCTACGTGATATATCAAAATTACAAGACCAAGTTCAACAAATGTCACTCTCACAAAAGCTAACAGAAGCTAAGATAAATGGTGTGGAATCTAAGATAAAGGGCGTGGAAGCTAATATGAATGGCGTGGAAGCTAAGATGGATGATTTGAAGACGGATTTGAAGATAGGCATGGCAGATTTGAAGACAGATTTGACAAATTTTCTACAAGAAATGCTTACTAATAGTGAAAGGGTAGTAAAGGAAACTCATGATGCAAACAAAAGAAATGTTAATCATGATTTCATAGACTCTAATGTTGGATAGAAGACCCACCATATTCTAAAAATCAATATGAGGAAGTTTGAGGGCAAGGATCCCTCAACATGGATATTACAAATGGAGCAATTTTTCTATCTCAATAATGTGCAAAACACGTAAAAGGTAGGTATTGCAAGTTTATATTTGGAACCAAATCAATTTGTATGGTATCAATGGCTTTGCTCTCGTAAAAAAATTATCACTTAGGCAATTTTTATGGAAGAATAGACAGCACATTATGAGGATACAAAAAGCAACACTTTTTTTAGCCAATTGATAAGTCTCAAACAAAAGGGTTCAATAATGGAGCACATTGGGGAGTTCCAAAAATTGAACATAAGGGTAAAAAATATTCCAGAGGAGCATAGGATTGATGTGTTCATAGGGTCTTTAAAGGATAATATCCAACATGATGTTTGCCTTCGGGAACCTGATTCATTAGAGAAGGCATTCAAGTTAGCAAGAAAAATGGAAAGCAAAATTATGGCAACCAGGAAGCATACCACTCACAACTATAAGATGGAAGTGTTGTTTCCCCTAGCCTTCCACAACCTATAAGGTTGACACCACAACAATTGGAAGAAAAAAGAGCAAAAGGGCTTTGTTACAGTTGTGATAGAAAATACACTAAAGGTCATAAGTGTGCTGAGAAGAAATTATTCTACATAGATTGTGAAGAGGAAGAAGAAAAGGAGCAAGAAAGGTCAAAAGAAGAGGATATACTCCGGGAACAAAGCCTAGATGAAGAACAAATGAATCCGACGATATCTTGTAATTCATTGGTGGGAATTACCACTCCTCAAACCATCAAGATAGAAGGACAAATCAAGAAGAAAAAGGTAATAGTGTTGATTGGTTCAAGAAGTACCCACAATTTTATTCATTGTAAGATAGCAAAAGAATTGAATTTCTTCCTATATCTAGAACTAGAGTGTCAAGTGATGGTTGCAAATTGAGGAACGATAAATTGCTTTGGAAAGTGCCATAATATCAAGCCATCCATGGGAGAATATGTATTGACTAGCCCAAAGCTTTCCATTCCAATGGGAGGTGTTAATGTTGTACTAGGAGTCCAATGGATACAATCCTTGGGTACAATAGCTTTTAATTTTCAAGAAATTTTCATGAAATTTTTTGTGGAAGGAAAGGAAGTTGAATTAACGAGTATTACAGGGAAAGTGGGAAAGATAATCAACTCTAATTGTATGACAAAGCTTCTAAAAAAGGAACAAAGAGGTGCAATTGCACAATTATGTTCGCTAGATGTTTCTGTTATGCTCCTATACCTATAGGTGTCATATTTCATGATTGACTTGATGAGCTCTGTAAATGTTCATACCTTTCCTTGTTGCAAAGGTTTTCCATATTGTCAAAAAATCAAAAAATTTAAAAAATGTAAAAAAGGTATACCCTAAAAGAAAAATCAAAGAGTAAAAAGAATAAAATGGTAAAAAAAGTGAAAGAAATGAACCCCAAACAAAAAGACCAGGAAAGTGTGCAAGTCTAAATGCCACTACTTTTTCATTTTTTGTAATAAATAAATTATGTGTAGCTTGTTACTTATGCCACAATTTATGAATAGTCAAATTTTTTAAACTTGGCTCATTCATTTTTCAATTTCATGTTGTAGAACAGAAAATAAAATATGACCAAACTGTTAAAACTTGGCAGGTAAGTAGATAGGTAGAGTAAATAAAAAGGAACTCAACAATTTAATCTAAGCCCTTGGCTATAATAAGTGTAGACTTAGGTAGGCTTGCCATGTAAAAGAAAAAGAAGATTGATAAGGGTTTTCCAATCTAAGTGCACCCAAATAAAGAAGGAAAAAATGATAGGTTAAAGTAGGTATGGTAGGTAGTTGATGTTGCAGAATCACATGTGATGAATAATGTCTCTAAATGTGTTAATCTTTCACTTTCATCACAAGGCCAAGACATACAGTACATTGAAAGCATCTCGAGCAAAGAAAAGTCAGCATAATTAACTCCCCTTCTCATTTTCCCTAATTATTCACTAATTCCCCCTCAAGTATTAAGGTCTTTGAAAATTAAAGGGGCTCAGAGAATTTCTCTGACTTTTGGAGGGATCGGACCCTCGGCCCAATGATTTAAGAACCTAAGTACTCAAAATCATCCATCAATCATTTATTTCATTTCATAAAGTTTGCCTAAGTAAAAATCCTATTTTACTTAGGAATAATTCACCATATCACCTAAAAAATCCCTTTTTATCTTTAGCCTAAGTTTAAATATATACATGAAATACTTTAACTTGGCACTTTTTCACTTCATAGTCATATTAACGATTAACACACATATTATATAAATCCCAAAAAAAATATTTCCCTTCCCGTATTATTTAACTATATATAAAACCCCAACATTTTATATATTCTGCCCCGGGTTGAATATGACCATAGTCATAGTTTAAAAAAGGATTAATGAATTAATCAATAATTCATTAAGAACCTAATCCCCCCCCCCGCATTCCACAAAATACGGGATTAATTAACCCTCTCGGTTAATTAATAACCATCCCCGCCATTCATAAATCACCCCAATATAGTTATTAACCTATTTAATGTATCAGACCTACACAAATAAAGTTCTGTCGTCTCCAACGCCCATCCACTGTCCGATCACTCCCTTTTCATCCAACAGTCGATGATGATATCGCGCCCCCCTTGGTGACCGCGTTTTAACTCGTGATCACTAGGCGGTTTTCCACCTGTACCTCCACCACGCGTCACATAGTCCATATGCTCGCTTGCCCCCAGTCCAAAACCGCCCAGCCCCATAAGTGGTGCGATAGAAACCGCTTATCGCCTTCTACTAAACGACAAAATGTCTCATCAGTTAGTTGTCGTCAATTTTCATTTTCATTCACCTGCGAATATCAACCATTTACCCATTTAAACACAAACACCCTAGTTTTTCTCGTTTTCACCTTATTGTCCAGTAAAACCCTTTATAACCCAGTTGTGCCACCTGAAGCCTATGTTAACTAATTCGAGCATGGTTTACCTCCCAAAAATAATTCTGAACTCACTCCACAGACCTCTCGAGCCCAAATGAAACCTTTTCAACCTCCCCTGCAAACCAATGGTTTCTTAACAATTTGTTTTGTTTTACAGGTGATCAAAAGACCACAACCTTGGATAAACAGTCTTAATACTAGTCAGAAGACTTGTTTACTTCGAGATTGTTATCAAATATATTAAAATAGAGATGGAAGGTAAAAGGACACAGTAAAGAACATTCAAAGTGTATCAGGATTAAAGAGTATCAGATTGAAGACCAAGTCAAGTAGATCAGCTAGCATGAAGATAAATAGCAAGAAAGATAGTTACAATATAGAACATACAAATTCATGACAAAGTGAAAACAGATGAAAAACAGAGCGGTAAAAGTAAAAAGTAAATAGTAAACAGTAAAAGTAAACATGAAAACATCAAGGGTTAAACAAAGATGAAAACACTTTCACCAGCTACAATGAAGTTTATCCAAAGTAAAAGTGAAAAACAGTCAAAAGAAGTTTAAGGTTAAAAGATGAAATTAGAGCAAAAATGGTACATTCTTCAGAAATTTCCTATTTAAGTCCTAGTTTTGTAGAAACTATTGTGGCTAATACAACAAGTATTTCAAGAAAATGGAAGAGGTTTTTGTTCCTAACAGGCCCAGATAAAAAATCATATCTCACATTTTACACAGGTATTACCAAGCGGGAGATAAGTGCATGTCTTCACAACCTATTTTTTAGTTTGTGCAAAGTCCTGTTTTTGACATATTTTTGAAGAGAATATCGTGAACAGCTAGAGATGAATTTTCAGAAACTGAGAGAGTTTTATTTCACAAACTTTCCTATCTACAAAAACCTCTTTCACTTTTTACATATCTATCTCAGATTGAGATATATAAGTGAATAATTGGACCCCAAGTTTGCAGAATTTCTGGGGAAAAATGCACAAAGGAAGGATGCAGTTAGTCACTAGGATGCCTCATCATCAACTAAGAGTTGCTATCAAATTTGCATTTCTCTTCTTTGTCACCATTAATCCATAAACATAGTTCCAAATAGATTCATTAGTTTTGAATGTCCTTTATTAAAGTTCTATTAATGTAAACAGTTTGAGATATTTGTGAAACTAATCTTGATATTTTCTTAAGATATTTCAGTTCACAATTAGTGTAAATACTTCTTCATTTGAAGTATTTTGGGTGGATTCATATACATTGCTGTAATAGTGGTTTTTGGAATAAAGTTCTGATTGGATCAAATTTTCGTATGGCTTGTTGGATAAAGATTTGAGGCAAAGGACTTTTTACAGATTTCTTGAATCAAACACCGGATCAATAAGTCTTCTATACCTTATGTGTTAAAGTTTTCCTTGTTTATTATATCATCTATGTTTCACATCTGAATGATAAACAAAAAAGAGTAATTCAGAATATGCTTGATTGCACTTTGTCTTCAAAAGTTATCATTTTTTATGTTTTCTTCTTAATTAGAATAAGCAATGAAATCTTAATTACTCATGTTTTCTAATTCTGCCACTTTTATTATCATTTATAGAATACTTAATTGCTCTTTACTTGTAATCAATTCCAATTCCATTTTTTCAAATAAGTTGAAGAATTCTTAACAGCTCTTCACACATTTTGAAATCATTACATTTACTTCAAATCTTTATTTATTCCTTGTTTGATTATCTTGCTCTATAAAACCATCCTTTGTCAAGAAACCTAATCCAGTAAAGCCATCTTCCTTGACTCCAATAGCCCAATGGCATAAACTACTTAGTCTTATCCCTTTGCTATTGAATCTCACCACCCAAACTCAAACAAAACTCCTAAACTTCACAACTAGCCTAATATCTTTAAAAAACAAAGCTAAAACTTAAAGAGAGAGCCCTCTCTAGATGCAGATTGGCTAGAATCTGCATCTAAAAGATTGGTTTGTGGTTACCTCGGCCTCCTTTCCCCTTCTTACAACTTCTAGGAAAACCTGAGTGATAACATAGTGGCAACTCTGTTGGAGACCTGAATAATTTGTTTGTTAATATTGTTTAATTTATAAGCTATAGACAGAGCCTGAAGTTAGCCAGGTAGCCTTTGAAATGCTCTTTCTTTACAATTGCAAAAGTAAATGAATGTTGCTTCAGTCTATCTCCGGTCTAGTTTATAGATTGAACATCTGGTTTCAAATACGTGATCAGTTCCTCTTGTCAAATAAGTCTTTAAGAAAGTTTAAATCTCATACCTAAAGCCTCTTAAATAAATCATAGAAGTTGTTTTGAAAATTCATAAAAAAGCAAAATAATCATAAAATACTCAAAATTTGGTTTCCTGGAGAACTAACTTTTTCTTCAGAATTGTTTTACAAGTTTAGATCTGATCTATGATGGTGGACAGGGATTAGACACACAAAGGTTAAAATCATCCACCTAGTGATTCCAAGAGCAATTTCACAATCAAGACTCCACTGGAGAAATGAACCTGAAAGAACTGTGTGAAAAGATCAGGCTTTTAGCTTGGATTGTTATCCAAGACATTATGTTCTTTCTCATTGATAAGATTTTTCAATGTATATTGTATTTTAGAGATGATTTAGATTAAGTTTTTATTATTTTCCTTTGAAAAATGTAGATATAAAATCTCCTTACACATTTGAGCAGCATTCTTCTAATCCTTATGAAGATGATTTTCCAACTGAGGAGAATCAAAAAATTAAGACTGATCATACAATCCCTGTACACATTCCAGTACCTCATAAAGTTCCTGATAGATATAAGCCCCTCATGTTACCTGCTACACTCCATGCTTTCCCTAACAATTATCCCAAGTATCTCCCTAGGTTTGATGGAGAGAATGGTATTACTGCCCAAAAACATATTCAAGCTTTTGAAGATTATCTTAACTTATTTGAAGTAGATGAAGAGGATGTCAGTATTAGGCTTTTTGCTCTTTCTTTGCAAGACAATGTCAAGAGTTAGTTCAAAACCCTGCCTGAGGCAAGCATCTCAAATATCCAGCAGTTTCTCAAACTCTTCCTTGATATATGGATAATCAATGTCAATTTTCTCATAATCATAGAAGAATATAATCAGTTAAAAAGACATCCAGATGAAACAATACAATAATTTTCAGACAGGTTTAATCAAGCCTATTATTCAATACCATTAAATATAAGACCTCCCCCTGATTCAGCTCTATTGCATTACCCAAGAGCATTTGATTCAGAGATAAAATTTCATCTAAGAGAAAGAAACCCCTCAACAATGGAACAGATGTAGAACATGGCAGTAGATGTAGAAGTTAATCTGCAAATTAGAAAATAAAAAATGAAAGCAGAAAAAGAGGAAAAACTTGACATTTCGATAAAGAAAATAGAGGAAATGATGCATCAGATCACAATGAAAGTTGAATTTTTTGTTCAAAATAACCATGACATATTTGTTTCACAAAAAGAAGATGTTGATATTCATGAAAAAATTCCTACCAACTCAATCTACCATAGACCATAAGATAGATTCATAGAGCAATATGTGGAGGAGCAATCTCCTAATCTAATGTGTATATTTGATGACATTACTTCTTTTTATGATTCACCCAAATATGATCAGTATGATGATAATTATGTTCTTCAAATCCAAGCTAACTTTAGAGAGAAATCAGAAGCTAATTTGGGGAATAAGGAAGTTCAAGTTCAACAGCTTGAAAATAGTGATCAGCTTATTAATTTCAGCTATGAGAATGAGGAGGAAAGTGCAGAAAATTTTGAAATCAATGAAAGAACTTTACCATTTTGTTATTATTCATTTCAATTTATCATAGATAACTATCATGCAATTAGAAATCAAATGTTGACAAGTCTTGATATTAACTATCTGGAGGGAAATAAAATCTTTGTTCAAGACTTCTCATATCTATATTTGCAGCCCCAAAATGCCATTGAATGTCAGGTTGCAGAAGAAGACTTGGAAGCTGGAACATATGATCAAATTATCCAAAATGATTCCCTACCTCTTTGTTTTGAATCATTTCAATTTTTAAAGGAAATGTGGTATAAAAATTTTAAATAAAAAGAGGAGCGGCTTGTTGAAATATATGAAGTTCCATTTGAACCTATATGTAATAAGTTGCAGCAGTCCTTCCAAGTTCTTTATGATCCAATAGCTGATAGGTTGAATGATGAAAGCAATCATAATTTTTCTCCATTAACAGACTATGAGAGTCAAAATCAAGATAATAATGGTTTCACTGGATAGACATTATAATCAGTAGAAATATCATCATAAAGTGCAGTTGAAAACATGCAGGGTGATAAAGATAAAAGTGATATTTCAATTTCATGGCATGTAGGCCATACACAACAAATGTACAGTTGTTTGAATCAGTTCAAGAATAGTGTATGTATGTTACAAGATCCTTTTGTACAGTTTCTAGATCCAACAAAGGAGATTGGGAATTTCCTTATCTTCTCAAAGGTTAACAAAGCTATATTTGATTGCAAGATCTCAATTTTAAACACCAATAAGCACAAGCAACAAAGGTCACCAATGTATATGATGCTTGAGTGGTTGCATTAGTTGTTTCATTTTACCTAACCAGTAGTCAGAAAGCTTATTAGAGTAAGCAGGTAGGATTTTAGTTTGATTTAATTCAGTTTTTAGTAGATTATGAAATAAATACTTAAATATTTGAATCCAATCAAAAGGCCCTAAGATCTTGATGAGTTACTAATTTGGTTTGAAGGTTGCAGCACCTTTTAGTTTCAGGTCAGATCTCATGTTGTGCAGGAAAAGGTTAAAAATACTTTTGATAAAAAGACCAAGACTGAAGATTCCTACCTAAGTTACAAGGTGCTCAAGTGGGATTCAAGAAGGAAGAATAAAGGTTTGGTGTTGATTGTATAGTAACTCGTTGGAGTTGAAGCCCGAAGAGAAAGCCCTAAGCTTCACAAGTGTTACTATCATACATACAATAAAGCAACCAGTAGAAGGAGATTTCAGAGCACAGTCAAAGTCATTCAGAAGGCCATCTGACCTGTTGTTCTTAACTTTTCACTAGGAAAAGCCATCCCCAAGTGGAGCCAGTGTTATGCTCCTATACCTATAGGTGTCATATTTCATGATTGACTTGATGAGCTCTGTAATATGTTCTTACCTTTCCTTGTTCCAAAGGTTTTCCATATTGTCAAAAAATCAAAAAATTTAAAAAATGTAAAGAGGGTATACCCTAAAATAAAAATCAAAGGGTAAAAAGAATAAAATGGTAAAAAAAAGTGAAAGAAATGAACCCCAAACAAAAAGAATAGGAAAGTGTGCAAGTCTAAATGCCACTACTTTTTCATTTTCTGTAGTAAAAAAATTGTGTGCAACTTGTTATTTATGCCACAATTTATGAATAGTTAAACTGTTTAACTTGGCTCATCCATTTTTCAATTTCATGCTGTAGAATAGAGAATAAAATTGGACCAAACTATTTAAACTTGGCAGATAAGTAGATAGGTAGAGTAAATAAAAAGGAGCTCAATAGTTTAATCTGATCCCTTGGATGTAATAAGTGTAGACTTAGGTAGGCTTGCCATGTAAAAGTAAAAGAAGATTGATAAGGGTTTTCCAGTCTAAGTGCACCCAAATAAAGAAGAAAAAAATGCTAGGTTAAAGTAAGTAGGGTAGGTAGTTGATGTTGCAGAATCACATGTGATGAATAATGTCTCTAAATGTGTTAATCTTTCACTTTCATCACAAGGCCAAGGCATACAGTACATTGAAAGCATCTCAAGCAAAGCAAAGTCAGCATAATTAACTCCTCTTCTCATTTTCCCTAATTATTCACTAATCCCCCCTCAAGTATTAAGGTCTTTGAAAATTAAAGGGGCTCGGAGCATTTCTCTGACTTTTGGAGGGACCGGACCCTCGGCCCAATGATTTAAGAACCTAAGTACTCAAAATCATCCATCAATCATTCATTTCATTTCATAAATTTTGCCTAAGTAAAAATCCTATTTTACTTAGGAATAATTCACCATATCACCTAAAAAATCCCTTTTTATCTTTAGCCTAAGTTTAAATATATATGTGAAATATTTTAACTTGCCGTTTTTCACTTCATAGTCATATTAACGATTAACACACATATTATATAAATCCCAAAAAAAATAGTCCCCTTCCCGTATTATTTAGCTATATATAAAACCCCGAAATTTTATATATTCCGCCCCCGATCGAATACGACCATAGTCATAGTTTAAAAAAGGATTAATGAGTTAATCTACAATTCATTAAGAACCTAATCCCCCCTCGCTCCACAAAATACGAGATTAATTAATCCTCTAGGTTAATTAATAATCATCCCTGCCATTCATAAATCACCCTAATATAGTTATTAACCTATTTAATGTATCGAGCCCACACAAATAAAGTTTTGTTGTCTCCAATGCCCGTCCATCGTCTGATCACTCCCTTTTCATCCAACGGTCGACGATGATATCGCGCCCCCCCTGGTGACTGCGTTTTAACTCACGATCACCAGGTAGTTTTCCATCCGTACCTCTGCCACGCGTCGCGCAGTCCATATGCTCGCTCGGCCCCGGCCCAAAACCACCCAGCCCCATAAGCAGTGCGATAGAAACCGCTTATCGCCTTCTACTAAATGACAAAATGTCCCATTAGTCAGTTGCCATCAATTGTCATTTTCATTCACCTACCAATATCAACCATTTACCTATTTAAACACAAACACCCTAGTTTTTCTCATTTTCACCTAATTGTCCAGTAAAACCCTTTGTAACCCAATTGCACCACCTGAAGCCTCTGTTAACTAATTCGAGCATGGTTTACCTCCCAAAAATAATTCTGAACTCACTCCACAGACCTCTCAAGCTCAAATGAAACATTTTTGACCTCCCCTACAAACCAATGCTTTCTTAACAATTTGTTTCATTTTACAGGTGATCAGAAGACCACAACCTTGGATAAACAATCTTAATACTAGTCATAAGACTTCTTTACTCCGAGACTGTTATCAAATCTATTCAAATAGAGATGGAAGGTAAAAGGACACAGTAAAGAATAGTCAAAGTGTATCAGGATTAAAGAGTATCAGATTGAATACCAAGTCAATTAAATCAACTAGCATGAAGATAAACAGTAGGGAAGACAGTTACAATATAGAACATACAAATTCATGACAGAGTGAAGACAGATGAAAAACAAAGCGGTAAAAGTAAAAAGTAAATATTAAACAGTAAAATTAAACATGAAGACATCAAGGGTTAAACAAAGATGAAAACACTTTCACCAGCTACAATGAATTTTATCCAAAGTAAAAGTGAAAAACAGTCAAACGAAGTTTAAGGTTAAAAGATGAAATTAGAGCTAAAATGGTACATTCTTCAGAAATTTATTGTTTAAGTCATAGTTTTGCAAAAACTATTGTGGCTATCCAAGAAGTATTTTTAGAAACTAGAAGAGGTTTTTGTTCCTAATAGGCCAAGCTACAAAACCCTATCTCACTTTTTACACAGGTATTATCAGGAGGGAGATAAATGCATGTCTTCACAACCTATGTTTCAGTTTGTGCAAAGTCCTGTTTTTGACATCTTTTTACAAAGAATATTGTGAACAGATGGAAATGAATTTTTGGAAACTGAGAGAGTTTTATTTCAAAAACATTTCTATCTACAAAAACCTCTTTCACTGTTTACATATCTATCTCAGATTGAGATATACAAGAGAATCATTGGACCTCAAGTTTGCAGAATTTCTGGGGCAAAATGCACAAAGGAAGGATGCAATTAGTCATTGGGATGCCTCATCATCAACTAAGATTTGCTATTAAATTCGACTTTCTCTTCTTTGTCACCATTAATCCATAAACATAGTGCCAAATAGATTCATTAGTTTTGAATGTCCTTTATTAAAGTTCTATTAATGTAAATAGTTGGAGATATTTGTGAAACTAATCTTGATATTTTCTCAAGATATTTCAGTTCACAATTAGTATAAATACTTCTTAATTTGAAGTATTTTGGGTGGATTCATATAAATTGTTGTAATACTAGTTTTTGGAATAAAGTGTTGATTGGATCAAATTTTCGTATGGATTGCTGGATAAAGATTTGAGGCAAAGGACTTTTTATAGATTTCTTGAATCAAACACCGGATCAATAAGTCCTCTATACCTTATGTGTTAAAGTTTTCCTTGTTTATTATATCATCTATGTTTCACATCTGAATGATAAACAAAAAAGAGTAATTCAGAATATGCTTGATTGCACTCTGTCTTCAAAAGTTATCATTTTCTATGTTTTCTTTTGAATTAGAATAAGCAGTGAAATCTTAATTGCTCCTGTTTTCTAATTCTACCACTTTGATTATTATTTAAAGAATACTTAATTTCTCTTTACTTGTAATCAATTCAAATTCCATTTTTTCAAATAGGTTGAAGAATTCTTAACTTCTCTTCACCCATTTGAAATCATTCCATTTACTTCAAATCTTTATTTATTCCTTGTTTGATTATCTTTCTCTGTAAAACCATCCTTTGTCAAGAAACCTAATCCAGTTAAACCATCTTCCTTGACTCCATTAGCCCAATGGCCTAAACTACTTATTCTTATCCCTTTGCTATTGAATCTCACCACCCAAACTCAAACAAAACTCCTAAACTTCACAACTAGCTTAATATCTTTAAAAAACAAAGCTAAAACTTAAAGAGAGAGCCCTCTCTAGATGCAGATTGGCTAGAATCTGTATCTAAAAGATTGGTTTGTGGTTACCTCGGCCTCCTTTCCCCTTCTTACAACTTTTGGGAAAACCTGAGTGATAACATTTTCCACATCGAAATCATCTATTTCTCCAGATCTCCAAAAAGTCTTGGACAATCATTCCAAGGTATTTGAGACTCCCAAAGGTCTCCCACCTATTTGTGATCATGATCATGCTATTCA
>APFE030468580.1:0-17774 GCA_000404065.3 Pinus taeda
TTTACCAAATGGACGTGAAGTTAGCATTCCTAAATGGAGTGTTAATGGAAGAGGTTTATATTGAACAACCTCTAGGCTATGAGAAGAAAGGCCAAGAACACAAAGTATGCAAATTGAAGAAAGCTTTTTATGGGCTGAAGCAAGTGCCAAGAGCATGATACAGTAGGATATACTTCTATCTACTGGAAAATGAGTTTCACTGGTAAATTTCTAATTGTTGTGTTATATGTTGATGATGATATTTTCACACGCAATGATGTTTGTCTCATTGAAAATTTCAAATCAGTCATGAAAGAATAATTTGAGATGACTGACATGGGTTTGCTGAGATACTTCTTAGGAATAGAAGTAGATCAAAATGAAAATGGAATTTTTATCTCTCAAGCAAAATATGTAAATGAGGTGTTGGGCAGATTTAATATGCAAGAGTGCAAGGCAGTGATCACTCCCACAGTAATGGGATTAAAACTCAGCAAAGGGGACAGTAGCAAGGATTTTGATCCTAGTCTGTACAAGAGCATAGTTGGCAGTCTTATGTATTTAACTGCAACTAGACCTGGCATAATGTTTGATGTTAGTTTAATTTACAGATTCATGGAGAGGCCAAAGGAAGCACATTGGCAGGCAGCAGAAAGAATTTTGAGGTATGTCAAAGGTACTAAAAGACTTGGGATTTTATATACTACCTTAGAATGATCAAATTTAGTTGGATACAGTGATAGTGATTGGGCTGGAAGTGTAGATGATCGAAAAAGCACTTCTGGTTATGTTTTTCACATGGGTTCAAGAGCCATTTCATGGGCTTCTAAGAAACAGCCTATCGTGGCGTTGTCTACGGCAGAGGCAGAATATGTGGCAGCTACAGTAGCAGCATGTCAAGCAGTTTGGATGAGAAGGATGTTGAGAAGCTTAGGCCAGGAGCAGGCAAAAGTGACGGTGATTTTTTGTGACAATAGCTCAGCTATTGCATTATCAAAGAATTCAGTGTTTCATAAGAGAACGAAACACATTGACACAAGGTTTCACTACATCAGAGAGTTGGTAAGCAATGGAGAAATTATCTTAGAACATTGCAGGACTCAGGAACAGGTTGCAGACATTTTGACAAAGCCATTGGACTAGAAAAGCTTCGAATTTTTGAGGAAGTGTTTGGGTATGACTGAACGCCCAACAGTTGAAATTAAAGGGGAGTGTTAAAAATGTAATTTCACCAGCCGCGTAATTAATTTCCAGCAAAAACATTTAGGAAAACCACCCAAACCTCATCGGACCGCTTTTTCTCAGCAAGTGGTTTTCGTATAAACGCGCCCGATGCAATAAGATTTTTACGTGTCTCCAACTGTATGTCTCCAAAACCACTTTCCATCGAGACGTAAAGTTCGGTAACAAAGGATCTCCCGATATTGTTATGAACCGTTCGATTGCGAGGATGATTGTCCACCGTTCGATTATTCCAAAGCTGCATTCACGCCTGGAGGGAATGACATTGCGTAAATTTTTGGGTTGACCGCTGTTTATTTCACTCAAGTAATTAATGTTATTTACTCCGGTTCATAGGATATTGGTAAAGCTTTTAATTTTAATGTTTTTTTCTTACAGAGGTATGGGCATAGGTAAATGTTTTTAAATTTTAATGTTTTTAATATGTACTGGAGTATGGTCATATACGCAACGTAATTTTCTTTGGTTTTGTAGTTGCATACGCATAGTATGTGTTATGCTTGTGTTTTTGTGTTGACAATTTTTCTCCAATGAAGTAGTGAAACCCACAGCAGTGCTAAGAAGTGTATGTAGAAAAATACAGGGGAGCATGTAATGAAATAGGGGAAGCAAGTGTATGTAGAAAAATATAGGGGAGCATGTAATGAAATAGAGGAAGCAGTGTGTAGGTGAAAAACAGACACAATAGTGTGAATGTAACAATGGACTTCTGAAATGAACTGAAGTTTGCACAGTGAAGGCAAAGAAAAATGAAGATGAAGTTTTGTAATATGAAAAGTGCATAATGTGATTTTTATTTTTACAGAAGTATATGTTTTACAGCGGTAAATGTAAATGAGATTTTCACACAACCTAAAATCTGAGGAGGAGACAAAGTAACTTTTGCTATTGAATTTGTTTTGGTGAATCCCTCTGAGTGAATGAGGATGAATTTTATATCCGTCTTTTATTAATGAATATAAAGGCTTTTATGGATGTGTAATACTCTGTTCTCAGAAATATTTTAAGCTTCCCTGTGTTAAAGATCATGGAGAAAAACAGAGCATTGTCTCTGTGTGCAGTTTGTTTCTTCGTTTTTTGGATTTTACCAAAAAAATCCCCAACATATATCACACAAACTTAAACTATTTGAATATAAAGTCTGTATTTGAATATAAATTCTATATGACATATGTTTAAAGTAAAACTAATCTTACTTGTTTTAAATCAATAACTAAGTATGACCCATCTCTTTAAATTTGATACGTGTAGATATTTCGGACTCGATTCGTAAGGCTGATTTCCAGCTACTACCACTACAATGAAAGCAACGAATGAAGGCCTCTGCAGGTGCTGAAGGTAACATTACAACCGGTATTACCAGCGCACCGAACTTACCAACAAGGATACATGATGATCAACAAGAGACTATGACTAGAATTAATCAGCAAATTCAGCATGGCCAACCAACCAGTAATACGAAAGGCACAGCAGATAGTAATAATATTTCCAGTTCCTTGTTGATGCCTGAACTTCTGCATAAGTGCAGTAGTCCAGTGGACACTACACAAAATCTTATCAACCAGCCGATCCAGCGTGGTCAACCAAGAAGTAAAACGTCAAGCGCAACAGATAGTGGTACTCCCAGTTTCTCGTTCATGGATAAGCTTCTCCAAGAGTCCACTACTGTCGCCAGCACTGCACAAAATAATAATAATCATCAGATGCAGCATGAGGAACCATTCAGTAATACACATGGCGCAGCAGATAACATTTTTTCCAGTTTCTCGTTGATGTATGGGCCTGTCAACGAGGGCAGCACTCTGCTCGACACTGCACAAAATTATAATAATCAGCATATCCAGCATGACCAACCATTGAGTAATATTTCCAGTTTCCTGTTCATGGATGAGCCTCTCTACGAGTGCAGTATTGTGGCCAACTCGGCACAAAATAATAATAATCAGCAGATCCAACATGAGCAACCATTCAGCAATATTTCTAGTTTCTCGTTGACGCAGGGAACTGTCGACACTGCACAAAATCATATTAATCAGCAAATCGAGTCTCTTCATGAGTTGAGTACTCTGGTCGACACTACAGTACAAAATGATATTAATCAGCAAATCGAGCCTGTGCAACGAAGTGGTAATACCTCAAGGGGCACAACAGATAGTGGTATTTCCAGTTTCTCCTTGTTGAAGAAGACTCTCCATGAGTTCAGCATTCCGGCCAGCACTGTACAAGATGGCACATTTCCAACTTCAAATGCTCATTCTATGCCGAAAAAGGTTGAGAGTTTGAGTGAGTTAATCGATGTAGAGAAGGATTTTTCCATGGACTATGGGATATTGATGGAATATCCACTGAGGCACTCACCCAAGTGTGTGCTCCTCAGACCCATCCCGGGAGCCCATAACCACCCAGACTATCTCTGGAAAAAAACAGCGGTTGGGGCAACTGAACCCTTGCTCCGAAAAATAAACTGAGGCAACGAACATAGGACATCAAGAAAACTCGGAAACTCTCTATAGTATACTGCGTGGAAAGTCATGTCTAAACAAGCAAACTACGAAAGTCTCTATAGTATACTGGGTTGAAAAAGATGGTTGATTTGATTTGCATATTATTTTGGAAAGTCGTGTCTAAACTCACAGTTGATTATGGGCGTGTTGTCTGGTTTCGAAAGAAAACAGGGAGAGAAAAAATTATAGATTAGCTCAATATTCCCTCGCTTTAATAGATATTCATGTCTTTTATTATTGTGTATATATTAATTTTATAGTTGATTAGGGAAGTATTTTTTCCGAAAAACAGGGAGATAAAAAATTATAGATTAGCTCGATATCACTGCTATTTTTTTTAATTGTTATTTATATTATTACTTTTATATTATATTTTAGTATTTAAAATATATGTTTAAGTTTATAATTAAATTCATTTGAGGATGTCTGAATTTATTTAGTTAAAAAAATAGGAAGGACAGTGATAGCATATGGCTTTCTCTGTACTTGAATGTTGTTTTTGTACAAGGATTTTAAATTGGTTCATTTCATTATGAGAATTGGGTTTTTTTCGGATTCAATGATTAGGTTATACAGTTTTGATGTCAATACATATTTTTCAATTTTATTGACTGGGGTTCCAACTATAAATTCTTTAATGGGTATTGTCTATATTTTTTACAGAGACATGCGTAGTTTCATCTAGATTTCTTTCCCCTTCCAGACTGTGTGCATGCAGCCTGTCGAGGCTTTACCCATTCATGATAGTATTACTTACCTCAGCATTCACTTAATTACTCAGCTTACTATTTCTTTTAGCCACAATAATTGTTATTCATCATAGGTCCAAAGGTTACCTACCCCCCTAGGCTTTGTCTCTCATATTTTATATGGGTTTCCTTTTCTCTTCTTGGTTGTCGCTATTGCATTTCAATATTACATGGGGAGGATGTTTTACCTTCAGATGCTTACACCTTTATAAAAAATACAGACTTAATAGAGTATTTTCTTATTTGATTCTGTATTTTCAGTTATTCCATTCGGTATTGCTTCTAAATTTAGCCCTACTTTAATAGTTTTACTACTCTTTTTTCTCAGCAATAAAACCATTATATAAAAGAAAACCTTAACTCTGCAACCTACAAAATTTTCCATCATACTTATCTGAACAGCACCCAATGAATTCACTGAGAGAAGGATCTCTCCTCCCAACAACAAGAAAGACAACAACAAGAAACACAACTACGTACAATCTAACCTTGATATTTCAGACTCCAGAAGAGTAAATGACAATGACCTCTACGGTCTATTCTCGCATCATGATCTCTCAGGTCTACCCAATAATCTCACAATCACTCAAGGACTCCACTAGTTCACAGCCTAGGTCAGGTCTATTCTCGCATCATGATCTCTCAGGTCCACCCAATAATCTCACAATCACTTAAGGACTCCACTAGTTCATAGCCTAGGTTAGGAGTGCCTCAATGGAAGTGTCCTAACTTAAATTCATTTTTTCCTTCCTCTTTTTGGTGCCTCCATTTTTCATTCCTTCTTTTGTTGGCCTCCCTTTTCCCACCGAGACATTTTTCTTTAAGGAGAGAGTTGTCTCTGACCTTTTGGTACATGAAGTTCTCATTTTGGGTCTTTTTTTTCATGATTTCCAAGACTTCATCATTTAACCAAAGTAAATTAAATGATAATAATAATAATAATTTTTAAACATCATTGTTTCACTATGACTTTTTAAGAAGACAATTATTTACCCAATTATAGAGTAAAATTAATTATAAAATGTTTTGAGTACTTCATGGTGTCACATCTTCCCCCATTGGGCATAAGAACTTACTCACTCTTCACTCTTGCCCTTGGAATAGGTATTAATATGCTTTTAGCATAAAATTAGCATTTTTCCAAGTGGCCTCTTCTAGGCTAAAGTGTTTCCACCACATTTTAACTTGGGTGATAACTTGCTTCCATAATATTGCTTCTCTTTGGTCCAGAATACACAAATGTTCTACTAGAATTTTTTCATAACCATAATAAATTTGTCATAATTTTAACATTTCTTTTAATAAAATAGGAACATGTATACATACCTAGTCATATATATCTAAAAAAGCATCCCTGAATTTACTTCACCTCTAACTAACTAATTACATGCCTCAGGTCCTGTATATACCTTTTTAGTAATGATACATGAAATACATTATGAACTAGGATGTGACTAAGTGCGAGTTGCATAGGCCACGCGTCAAATTATTTCCATTAATTGGAAGTGCCCACAGTAAGGGGGAGCTAGCTTAGTATAATTACCCCACCGTAAGCTACTAATCTTAGGCCTAATAGAAACATATACATGGTCTTCAACATAAAACTCTCAATAAGTCATTTTCCTCCGTGCATATACCTTTTATCAATCTTGGGAAACCTTTAAATTTTGTTGTACCCTCTTAACAATTTGCTCAATTTCTATTAACATCTCGCTCTCAGATAAGTTTTACTTTAGCGTTACTCCAATTCACGGAATCACCCCATTCACCTTTGTCCCTATCTGGATGAAACCAAAAAGTGTCGAATAATCATCCTGCTTCTCTGCAGTGACTTCTAGTTGGTTAAAGGAGACTCTCCCTTAATCCTTCACTAGTTGATAAATTTACTGACCCAAATCAACCATCGGTCAAACCCAGTCTCTATGAATGTGAATCCCAAGAGTCTATACTTGACCAATCATAGGTCGAGGAAAAAGCTGACGCAATTTCACCTTCAGTTAATTGTACCTTTCCCGTTGACAGTGAGTATGATACCACTCAAGTTCTTTTTGTTACTTCAGATTCCAATGAGCTCGGGAGAAACCCTGCTGTTCCATCAAGACAGGAGGAAAATCCTCCCATTCTCGTAACTGAAGGGGGTAATTCTCCCGTTCTTACGGTACCCCCTCCAAGTAGTTCGGTCACTTCCTTTGATTGGAATCTACTAGCAGGATGTCGTCTTCCATCTTATGTGCCTATCCAGATCATACTACATGTTTGTAATATGCTTGTACATGGAATTATTATAGATGAATGTGTATCAGTGAGTATCATATCCTCCTCTACTTGGAAAGAGCTCGGTTCGCTGCCACTTATGACTGTTACCCTGAATCTGTTGGCTTTTAACAGAGGAACCAGTCAACCATTAGGGATCCTTCCTCAGTTTCCTATTACTTTGGGAGGAAAAATTGTTTGCCTCAATGTGATGGTAGTCCCAAGCCCTTTAGAATACAAGTTACTTCTTGGGCATGGCTATGTTGATGACATGGGAGCTATTGTTTCAATAATCTTTTGAGTTATGTGTTTCCTGCATGAAGGCATAATTGCCACCATTGACCAGCTTTCATCTCCTGGTCCAAATATATCTTCCATTCAACCATATTCCTTAAATGGTCTTTTTGTACCAATGGTATCTTCCTTGCCATGGGTCAATTATGTGGTAACCCGTTCCATGCCTACATCAACTGACGATCAATTCTGTGATGTTGTGCATTATGTACTAGGGGCATTGAACCCAGATCTCTCTAATGAATTCCTTGCTACATATCCCTTCCAAAGCATTGTTCTCCCATCTGATGATAACCTCTTGGAAGTCATGACCTCTTATGGGTCGTGATCAAGGAACATTAGGAGAGTTCCTTGTCTTGTGTAAACCTCGTTAAAAAATAAAATAATGAATATGAGGATAGTTCCTTGTCTTGTGTCAACCTTGCTAAAAAAGGAAACAAGGAATATGAGCATAGTTACTTGTCTTGTGTCAAGCTCGTTAAAAAATGAAACAAAGAATATGAGCATAGTTCCTTGTCTTGTGTCAATCTCGTTAAAAAAATGAAACAAGGAATATGAGGATAGTTCCTGGTCTTTTGTCAATGTCGTTAAAAAATGAAACAAATGGTATGAGCATAGTTCCTTGTCTTGTGTCAAGCTCGTTAAAAAATGAAACAAGGAATATGAAGATAGTTATGTTATTGTGTTAACCTCATTAAAAATTGAAATAGGTCCCAGAGCATAGTTCCCTTTCTTGTGTCGAGCTCGTTAAAAAATGAAACAAGGAATCATAGCATAGTTCCTTGTCTTGTGTCAAGCTCATTAGAAAATGAAACAAGGTTCCCTGAAGAAAGTTTCAATTCAAGTCTTTCATTAGATCTCGTAAAATACCAGTCATGTCTTTCACTTTATCTGATCAATGAACTTTCATTCCATCCACACGATAACCATGAATTTTCTATTGGTTTTGGGTCAATGCTACCAATTCATTCAGTGTCGCCGAAATGTTCAAGAGAATTCACTCACTAAAACTCATCCTTTGCAATACTCATAAACCTTCATTTTGAGGACCGCTATTCTTGAACCTTTTGTCGTCAGTCACATTCCATCTCAAAAAATCATTCCACTCGTTTTGAGTTGTTGATGTGGGATACATCAAGGCCCTCTTGTGACGAGTTGCTTCTTGTCGACATCAGCACATTATCCAAGAAGTTGACTTAGAAACACCCTTCCAGTACCTTGACGCTTGCATATATCAATGAAAAGTTTCTCACTTCCAGTGATAGGTGACATCATTGGCCTTTGACTGAAATATTATGTATAGTGTTCAACATCAAAAAATTCATTCACAGCATGTAGAATGTACTGCAATACCTTGAGGATCATTATCATTATTAGTGACTTCTCTTGCGTTTGTTAACAACTTACATCATTGGTTGGTAATCAGAGAGTGTCTTCCCATGTTCGACTTCAGATCACATACTCATATTGTTAGACTTGTACTAGAGCCAACAATTGAACACCATAGAAGACCCCAGGTCTAGTTTCATCCATCAAAGCTAAGATTTCAGGAGAGTATTAATCATCTGTATGATGGCTTTACACAGATGGTCATCCTATCATGGGTTTATATCTTTAGACGACTATCTGATTTATGTACATGTAATGAAAATTTTATATGCTGAGAATGGGTATGCCTTCCATCAGCGATTCATGAAAAATCCAAAATATCATGATATTATGTATTGTAAATCATGCAGGTCACCATCCGCATCAGAACCTCCTCATCGCATTGTAAAGCATATCACTCGACATTATCATTTTTTTACTTCATGCTTTAGGGGGAAACTATTACAGGTCTATTTGGGCACATCACTCCCATCATTCAGATCAGTATTATTAGGGCTCATCAACCCCTAATTCATTTCCTACATGCCCTAGAAAGGTCATTGCATTGAATGCCATCTTTTTTTAGAGTTTCTTTGTCTGAAGACATCTTGGAATGACTCCTTGAGGGACCATCGCAACCTTGGTCAAGGATAAGTTCTCTGTAGAGAAATTAGGCCCATTCAAGCCCGCTCTATAGAGCACCTAGGCCCACGTTGACTACGTTGGGCACAATTGAGTGAAATCTTCATAGGGTTCTGGGAATATTCCTTCATTCTAGATCATTCTAGAAGATTCCCACCTCTTATCCTCTCCTATGAGCTCAAAATTGGATAGGGAATGAATCAAATGACTCCTATCCTCTCATCCCTTCCTCCATGGAAACTAACTCCAAAATTTGAAAGCCTTTCAATGCCAAATTTATGACAAAACAATCTCCATTTCCATATAAATTGAGTAGTCATCATAGTGATCAGGGGCTAGGCTTTGAGAATTTGTACGGAGATACTATTGGTGTGAGGTTTGATATTGTAAGCAAGTACTGTTATGCTGTTGGAGTGTTGTGCTTTTGGTGTGATGAAGGATGGAACTCAAGCTGGATGAATAACATGGGATCAGACTTCTCTGTTGTAACTCTTCCTTCTACTTAATAAAGTTGTTTACACCTTTTCCGATATTCTTGCCTTTATTTATGATGATTATATGTGTAAATTCTTTCGATTCCATTTGCTTATAGTAGATATATCTCTGGCTTTGATTGATTTTTATCCTGTGTTTATGATTGCACGTACTTATTGAGCAGATTCAATTCAAGAAGGAGCGACGAGAGCTATTCACAGGACACAAATGGAAGTGAAAGATAACAAGTAGGTCCCTTGCCTTATTTATCTTCTATAGGAAAAGCTTAAACTCTTTAAATCTATTGTTCTAGGTATAGCTACCCACCTAAGGGAATTGTATTTATCCGTAGATGCAAAATTCCACATAACAAAGAGGTGCATTTGAACTTCATGAAAGATTTTGTGTTCTATGTACCTTCCCTCCAAAGGATTGTGGATCAGACGGAGTCTTCATATAGTCCTAATATATGATCTTTTATCATACCCGGGGTTTCTTGGTCTTCGTATATGATGATTATATTTTCACCCTAGATCCTTAAGTGTCATCTAGCCTGTTCTCCTTCTTCATTTCCTTCTTCATCATATTTCCGTAGCATGATAGAATTACTATATCTAAAATCCACTCAAGACAAGACAATATTAGTTTTGAAAAGTGTAAACAGGTTCAGTTTTCATAATCACATGTAATTCTAACTTTTATAAATGATGTAATGAAGAAAAGGAAATTCTTTTTGTAAGTCGTGCTTCACTGGTTTCATGAGAAAGTGGTTTTATTTTAGATGGCTCCCATTAAGATCCCTAGGGTTCGTCATTAAAATTCAAAGAGTTTATTTCGTGTATGAAGAACCCTTCTTGGGGATATAACTGCATATTTGAGTTTATAATATGTCTAGAAAACCCTCCAATGATAAGCACCAGTTCTACTCTTCAAGTCAGGCTCAAAACAAAATATAAACTCATGTTGGCTTAGCTTATATGGAGACACATCTATTTGTAATGTCATGTCGACTTAATATATGGGAAAATCCACTATAAATAGGAGTGAATGATTTTCACATTAGCACATAGAATAGTTTGATATATCTCTCAATTTTCTGGTACACAGAGATAGAGAGAATTTTAGATGATGACAGGATGAAGTTCATATGGGTCATCTATGACTTCGTAAGAACAAAAGCTCATATTATATTTAAGATCAGTGTGACTATTTCTATGCCCTAAACACAATCACATTGTTTGAGTGATGGATACAGTTATGTGAGTATTTAAGACGTTTTCTTCACTTGTGTAATTCAGATCATAGTGTTAATAACAAGAAAAGGAACAAAAATTCAAACTTCAAGAGTAGAATTTCGGTGCGACATTAGTAGATCACATGTTGGTCAAGAAACCATAGTTCAATGGTATATAGAGGCCATAGTTTAGGTGCTTTCAAGGAGCTATTACTCAGTAATGTATTACTGCATTTCAATGTTGCTACAATGGTCATAATTTGGTGGCTTTACATTGACATGTTCTTTTGACATGCCTAATATATATTTAGTTTGTTGAATAGACAATCTCAGTTGGAAGAAGTTTGAAGATGAAGAGGAGTCAAGAAGAAAAATAGAGAACTAGTGTATTGGTCTTGGAGTGGCCAATAGGTCAAGGGCCTTTGTATTAGTATTCGTCAATTGGAATCTCTATAATAATAATTTGTGCAGGCTTCCATCTTAAAGAGTGAGGGGATTTGGCCCTAGATCATAGCCTACATTGTGTGTCACTTGTCTATTTATGTTCATGCATTAGTTATTGTTTGATGAATAAGAACACCAATAAACTAAGAATAATAAGATCATAATCTAAACAAGTAAAAGACATTCACAAGTAGTCACTAATAGAAGAGAAATAAGCTAATGATAATGCCCTAGATTTCTCAACATGGTATCAGAGCTAAATTGAAAGGGCATCTAATAAAAGAGACACTCAAGGTTTCAATAAAGGTATGAAAGCAAAAGTTCAAGATCTACGTTGAAGATTGAAACCATATATCTAAGAAGTAGTCTACACTAGTAAAAGTTTTAGATCCTCTAAGTCATCATTAAAAGACCAGAAAAACGCTCATCAAGTCAAAGAGATCTACAATACAAGGTAGACCAAAGTATAAACATCCAAGAGAATTACTTGAAGGACTTAGATCACATCATCTTAGAGAAAGTCAAAACTCTAAAATCATTTTTGACGTACACTCATTTGCCATCGAAGAACTCGAAGCATCTTGAAGGCTAGGAGGCATTTTCACCATCTTCAAAAGTTATAAGGAAGGCTCCCTCTCATTGAAGCAAGTATCCTCTCCTTATCCTTGAAGAAGATCATTTGAGGAAGAAGAAAAAATAGCATCATCAACAAAGAGAGCTAGATATAAAGGTGTTGACATCACAAAAGGAGAAATCATGTTTATTGAAGAAGTGGAACTAATACATATTCTTCATCCACCATCAAAGTGATCACGTTGAAGATTTAATCTTCAATTTTCAAGTAAGTATCTTTCATTTTATAATCAAATTTGGTAAAATGACTTCTTTTTTGTAAGGATATCTATTACCTCATTGGGTCATGAAAATTCCTTGTATGGAAAAGGAGGACAGCCATACTAGAGAAAAGTGAAGTCATTAACCATATCAATAGAAAGGTATCCTATGAATACGTGGAAAGGGATTCTTATGAAAGGTCCCCTCATATTGCAGGTTTTAAACCCGTATAGAAATTACCTCCATGCAAATTCTAAAACACAGACAATAAATAATGCGAGAGAATAATACATAAAACACATATACACAAATATTTTCCCCTGGATCCGAAAACTGGGGCTACTGGCTTGATTTTTCATTATGTTCCTTTCAATGTTACAATACATGTATATACATACCAAAGCATCCAATACCATTGACCGAAAACCATTGTGCCCAAAACCATGTGCAAAAACCATACACAAAACAAGAGATGGGTTCACCCACCTAATATAGGGTCCAAAAAAATTTCTCTGGGGAGCTGCCCTAAACCTTGTCGAGGAGGGCTAACTGCCCCCCTCAAACCCCCCATATAGGGGGGTTGTCGTCCCTGCTGTGCAACAAGGTGGGTGCTTCACCCTTCCTCTAACCCCCTAGTTAACTAGGGGAGATAGTTGTGGAAAGAATATAACACAACGCAACAGTTTCCCACTTATTGTTTTCTTTCCACAGGGGACCATAGGAGATCTTAGTCATTTATCCAGCCCTGCAATGCCCATTGTTTCTCTACACCAAGAGAAATTCTCACAGCTCACAGATTTTGTAAATGCATCTGCAATATTCCTCAAAGTCTCCACCTTTACTAGCAACACCTTTTTTTCTTCTATCATATCCCTCAGAAAATGATACTAAATATCAATGTGTCTCTGAATGGTAGGAAAGATTCTTTACCGAGAAAATTTCACTTTGGCTATCACAGTATGTTCTTATAGCTCCATGTACTAATCGCACACTTGAACACAATATCTGCAAAATAGACTCCTTCCTTGCTTGCATGAGTGGTTGCCATGTATTCCTCCTATGTAGTTGATAGTGACACTGCAAATTATTTCTTACACATCCAACTAACTAAACCTCCAAATAGGATAAACACATACCCAATTGAAGATTTTCTCTGATCCAGAGCTCCGACTAAGTTTTCATCAACAAAGCCACGGATATCCAACACTCGGTCAAATCCTATTCTTCCTTTGTAGCAAAAACCATAATCGCTAGCACCATGCAAATACCTGAAAACTCACTTCACTATTGTTTAATGCTCGTTCCCTGGTTTTCACATTATCTTGCTCAATAATCCCGCTGCATGTACAATATTTGGTCTAATATAGACCGTCGCATACATCAGGCTACTGACTACACTAATATATGGAACATGGGACATTTCCTCTCCCTCTTCTTGTATCTTTGGACACTGTTCAATAGATAACTTTACACCTACAAGAATAGGAAAATTCACTGGTTTACTATCCTACATATTAAACCACTACAGTATTCTCTCAATATACTTCCTCTGGTTTAGCCAGAGCTTCCTCTTTCCCGATCACTGTTAATTTCCATGCGCAAAATATAGTTTGCAGCACTAAGATCTTTCATGTCGAATTTGGAGGACAACTAGGTCTTCAAATCCTAGATAATTTCTTTGTCATTTCCAATCAACAACATAACATCCACATACAAGACCAGATAAAAAACATGGTAACCAATTAATTTAAAATACACACAGTGATCTTCTTTGCTTTTGGTGAAGCCAAGTCCCCATATAAATGTATCAAATTTTTGATACCACATCCTTTGTGACTATTTTAACCCATAAAAAGACTTCTTTAACTTGCATACAAGTTCTTTCTTACCATTCACTGCAAAGCCTTTAGGTTGCTTCATGTACATCTCTTCTTCTGGATCCCCATGAGAAAATGTTGTCTTCACATCCATCTGCTCTACCTCAAAATCAAAAGTAGTAGCAACAAATAAAATAAATCTAATAGAAGCTACCTTCGGAACAAGAGAAGAAAATATCACCAAAATCAATTCCCAGCACCTGGGAATAACCATTTTCTACCAACCAACCTTTGTATTTCTCCACCTTTCCTTATCCATTTGTCTTCTTTTCAAACACCCATTTACTGCCAACGAGTTTTCTTTCATCCAGCAACTCCACTAGATCCCAAGCCTCATTTTTGTGCAAAGATGCCATTTCATCAACCATGGCCTCTTTCTAGAGCTTTCCATCCTCTGAATCTACTGATTCCCTCACAATTTTGGGATCATAATCAATAATAGATAAAGAAACATTTTAATAGAAATTAAATGGACTATAGATTTCTAGTTGCCTTCTTTCTTCAAATGATTTTCTCATAACTAGAATTTGTGGCTCTTCATCTTCTCATTCCTCTTCTGCTATAGAGTTTGATTCTTCCTCCTTAAACTCAAACTCTATCTTCACAAGTTCCTTTGGTTTGAATTCATGTTTAATAACATCTTTCACCTCTCTGAACACCACATCTTAGTTGTACATAACCTTCCTTATTACAGGGTTCTAAAGCTATAACCCTTTAAACCATCTTTAGCGCCAATAAATATGCAGCTTTCAGATTTACTATCCAGCTTTGTTCTTTTGTCCTTTGGAACATGTGCATATGCATCACATCCAAATACCCTCAAATGTCAAAGAAAGGGTTTCTTACCAGTCCATAACTCTTGTGGAGTCTTACCCTCCAACGCTAATGAAGGTGATCTGTTGACAAGGTAACATGTTGTCTCCACTATCTCTACTGAGAATTCTTGTCCTAACCTGGCACCTCTGAGCATGCTTCTTTCCCTTTCCATCAACATCTTATTCATTCTTTCTGCAACTCCATTTTTCTTAGGTGTGTATGTAGTAGTATTCTGTTGTTCTATAACACACTTCTTACAAAATTGTTCAAATTCCTTCTTGCAATACTCTCCACCATTATCTGTCCTTGACACCTTTATCTTCTTCTCTGTCTAGTTTTCCAGCAGAGCCTTCAATTTTTTAAACCTATAAAAGACTTCAAATTTCTTCTTAAGGAAATATATCCATGTATTCCTACAGAAATCATCTATAAATGATACATAAGACACACACTTACCCAATGATGGAAACTTCACAAGTCCAAACACATCACTGTGCACAAGTGCTAATATCTGTTTTGCCCTCTTACCACTAGAGGGGAAACTCACCCAATTCATCTTCCCATATACACAATTTTCATAGAAATCAAAATCCAGAGAGCTATTAGCCATACCTTCTACCACACCATTACCATGAAGGATTTGAAGGAACTTCTCTCCAATATGTCCAAGTCTTTGATGCCATAGCAAGGTATTTTCTCTACAGACCACTACCTTTTTTGCTCCACTTTGAGCAACCACAAAATTGTTGAACCCATCAACAATAGTGTTACCTTACAATTTGTATAGACTTCCAATCTAAACTCCCCAGATCAACACCAGTGCTCCCCAAACCATCTTGTAGGTATCTTTCTCGAACATTATTTTTACACCTGCATCCTCGATCTTGCTTACAGAAATCATATTTCTGGTCAATGCAGGAATATGTAGAACACCTGGAAGTGTGTTCTAATTCTTCCACCTTGCAACCTCAACTTTACTATTTTGTCACCAACGATTCTAAGCTTCTTGTCATCCCCTAAGAAGACATCACCACCATCATATTTCTCATACTCACAGAACCACTCTCTATGGGGAGTGAAGTGGAAGGATGCACCTGAGTCAATAAACTAGGCCTCATCATCTACATGTGCACATGAAAAAACCATGTTCACATCCCCACCTTCATCTAAGGTGGTTTTCACCTTTGTAGAAGGAGCATCATGAGATCCCTTTCCTTTTTCAGAAGCTTTAGACTTACAATCCCTTTTGTAGTGCCCTTCCTTTATGCATTTCCATCACACCTTTACAGGTTTTCCTGGAGATTTGAATCTCCCTCTAGATTTAGATATCCCACTCGATGACTTATTTTTGTTTCTATTCTGGGAACTTCCTCGTACAGACAATACATCACCATTTTGCCTCTCCATATTTTTCTGCCTCATCTCCTCCATGAACAAGGATGAGACTATTCCATCAAACTGCAAGGCAGTTGCATTTCTACCTATTGCAATAACGAGACTGTCCCACGAATCTGGTAGAGAACACAATAAACTAACGCACTTATCTTGATATGAAATTTTAATATCAATAGATAATAACTGACTTACTACAATATTAAACGTGTTCAAATTCTCTATCACTGAGTCTCCATCTTTCATCTTCACATTATACAACTTTTTTCGTAGGAACAATTTATTCACGAGAGACATAGATTCGTACAAAGTCCCTAACGTGTCCCACAAAGCCTTCGTCATAGCTTCCCCTTATACATTCAACAATAATGAATCTGAGACACACAATCGTATTGTGCTCTTTACCTTCTGATCCAACTTCTTCCATTCTTCATGAGACACTGTCATTTGTTTAGTATCTGGATCTACCATGATCCATTGATCTTTATCCACCAATAGATTCTCCATCTTGAGTTTCGGCAACTCAAAACTCTGACCATTAAATTTCTTGATCTCTATCTTTTCACTAGTCGCCACCTTCTTTCACCACCAGAATCGATCCCGTAGATCTCCCATTGAACAGGGTCTATGACAGGCCCGAGCAAAACCCCCTAAAAACAAAGGAGTCCCCTCGAAGCAGCAATCCAAATCAGAACCAAGGCCAAGGCAGCAACCAACAAAGAGGACAACAACATGCTCAAGGACAAAGGTATGATAAATCCAATGTCCAATGTTATTATTGCAAAAAATATGGGCACTATGCAGGTGAATGTAGGAAGAAGCAGCATGGTATGAGTAATAGGCCAAATGCAAATGTCACTAGAGAAAATATCAGTCAAGATAATGTGTTGTTAGCTTGTAACATGGTTGAAACAAATAGTGAAGACATATGGTTTTTAGACTCAGGTTGTAGCAACCATATGACAGGAAGCATAGCTTTGTTTTCTTCTTTAGATCAAAATTTGAAATCAGAAGTCACACTTGGGACTGATAGCAAAATTTATGTTATGGGAAAAGGAGAAGTCAAAATATTTACAAAGAAGGCTGAAAAGAAAACCATAGAAGATGTCTACTATGTCCCTCGAATGAGATGTAACATCTTGAGTATTGGACAGCTTGTCCATAAGGGTTACAATGTTTATTTTGTGAATGATGTATGCACCATCATGGATAGGGCACCCAGCAAACGATGCATTGCTGAAGTGAAGATGACAAAGAACAAAATGTTCCCTCTTAGAATTAGAGTATATTTGAAAAATAAAAAAGTTATTGCAACAGTTACCCAAGAGGCTTACCAAAGCGTGCCAAAGGATGAAAATTGGTTGTGGCACTTGAGGTTTGGACATCTCAACTTTGGAGGTCTTAATTTGTTGAGCAGAAAAGGAATGGTAAGAGGATTACCATTGATAGAGAAACCGGACACCCTTTGTGAAGGTTGTAAATTGGGGAAACAACACAGAGAAAGTTTTCCTTCAGGGAAAAGCATAAGGGCAAAGGCACCCTTAAATATTTTCCACTCAGGTGTATGTGGACCGATGCAAACTCCATCATTAGCAGGCAGCCAATATTTTCTAACATTCATTGATGATTTTACAAGAAAAACTTGGGTATATTTCCTTAAGAACAAAAGTGA
>APFE030468594.1:9283-26138 GCA_000404065.3 Pinus taeda
TAGCAGGTAGCCCAAGGGGGGATATTATTGTCAATTTGTAGAACTTAATGTTGTAATCTTAACTTTGGTAATCGACTCTCTTTGAAGAGCGATAGTTGTAACTCTGCCATTTATGATTAATATATAACTCAGTTGTTGTTCCATTATCTGATCCTGGAGTAAAGGCAGCAGTGCTTCCCTGGTGGTTAAGGGCCTGACCCTAGTGGATCCACTTGCTTCTTGTATCATTATTTTACAATTACAGTGGTGTGTGGTTTGATTTCCTTTGCATTTCCTTAATTCGCTTTATTCAGTAATCTTCTGTTTCTAAACATTTCATTGAATTGCTATGTTATATCGAAATTGTAATTGGATATCATGATTATTATTCATAACTTAAAATGTCATGTTGTTCATTCTGAAACAATATTGCATTGTCTAATTTAGGTTCTACTGTTCATTTACAGTTGCGATTGTTGTTCATTTAACTACAGTTCACTTACAGTTGCAATCGTTTTTCATTTAACTACGGTTCACTTACAGTTGTGATTGTTGTTCATTTGACTACTGTTCCAGTATAACTGCAATTTTCGTTCCTTTATACCTGTGGTTAATGTCATGTATGCTAGAATAAGATTGCTGATTCAATTACTCTATAGTCACTGTGTGTTTGCACTTAATTAGGTTTGTTGCTCCTTTATTAGTTGAGGATTGTTGTTCAACTCATTTCGATTAAGATTGTTGTTCAATTCATTTCTGTAGATTAAGTTTTGACCTTTTCAATAGATTTAGTTGATGTTCCTTTTCTACTGATCAAATTGTTATTTCCGGTATTTACTTTGGTGTGGATAGAAAGACCTACAACTGTAACGAACATTGACTACCGTTGTCTAAGTTCTCAGATTGAAGGTCTTGTCTATGCTTGATTTTCATTTACATCAGTTTACAGGGGAAAGAGTTATCATTACTGCATCCTTGATTGAATATTGATGTAGTTTCTTGAGTGAATGATTTAGTTACAGAGAATTTAAGTTTCTTGCCATTACAATTAGATTTTGTTTCCAGCATTCATTTACTTTTGTAAGCACTATACTGCAAACATTACTATTGAACAAGTGACTACCTCAGACTGAGTACACTCTTGAGATAAAAAAATCGTGCCTAGATTGATAATTAATGTAGGGTATATAGGGGTAAAAAGACACCGTTTATCACTCAAAAATAGTAGCCCTCAAATCATGTTTACCTTGACAGGCTAATTATTGTGGGTAAATGTGGGAGGGGTGGTTACAGGTCTTGGAAGAATACCAAATAATCGGGCAGAGATGTATGGTCTTTTGAAGGGTCTATATATCGCTAAAGGAAAAGGAGTGGAATATATTATCATATTAAGTGACTCTCTAATAACGATCCATCATCGGAATTTAGATAAGCTCCCAAAAGACAACTCCCTAGCCAGAATTCTCCAAAGAATCCAAAATTTCGATGGCAACACTCCACTACATGGACTATTATCATATGCTTAGATCCAATAATTTAGAAGTTGATATGATGAAAAACCTAGTGTGCACTTTGGAAGAAAATGAGCTAAGGATCAAATAGAAAATATCCAATGTTTAATTCCCTAAGTACATTAATGACATCGGAAGAATGGATTAAGTGTCACAATCAATGGACTTGGAAAATTGCAGTACACAATTACATTAAATCTCTCAATCCTCTTAATCCCTCAACCCTTTTCATAGTGGTACTCAATAATAATGGAAATCGTGCGTATGAAAAGATAACTACTAGTGTTATTTCCCCTCAATAAGTGTCCATTTATCTTTTATCTCGTCATGCTCCTCCATTTTCCCCTGGATTGCATGCTCAAAACATCAAAATTAACTAGCTCAAGCATTGGAAAAAACTTCCATCCAGCATATTATGGATAATATTGATCGAGGCCCATAGAAATTTATTGCAGTGATGATTAAATTCATGTGGGTGGGCAAGGGTGGTAGTGTTATCATGGCAAGGTACCTTCCCTTCAATCCATTCAACTTTGTGCTCCTTCCTCTGAGTTTTCTCCCCTCCCAGGTGTTTGAGAATGCAGCCATGGTTCACCACCCAACCTCAATTGTGTCATTAAGAAAGTCTCTCTGGTGGAAACTCTTTGACGAGCTCCATCTCAGGCTCCAATTTCACTTCTGGACTATGATAGTGTGGGTAAAGCACTCTTGTTCATGGGAATTGTGGCGCTCGAGGCCTTCTAGTTCAGAGTCCAACTAATTGGACCCAGGGAAGTCAAGTTTTAATCAGTTGAAATTGCAGCAATTCTCTCTCAATGAAGGTACCTCTGTTTTATCATTCTCTAGCTCGGTATTTTTCCAAAACTTCGTAGAAATTAGGTTGTATATTTACAACTTCTCAAGAATTTTTAATCAAAATCACAAGACACAAACCTAACCAACTCCTTTAAGGACATTAATTCACAATTTAGAATAAAAGTCTCAGACATGCGAAAAGAAATAACACACATTCAACAAGTATTTTTATCTGGGGAAAGATATATGCTAAAAACCCCAATGTTTTCTTGCATTAATCAAATGAATAGAGAGGTATTACAATTGCTTTGTTCAACTGAGCACACCTTGCAAGTGCATAACATATCTCTCTGCTCACTAAAGGCCTCTGACCCAGACTTAGTCAAATTTACCTCTGCTTGAGTTCCTATTTCCTTGCATTGTTCCTTAAGGAATTAGGCCCCTATTATTTAGGCAATTCCTAGAATTGAATTGTGCAATTCCTTAGGTTGATCATTTGAGTGCATGCAACACATGTACACTAAAGACTAGTCTACAACTGATGTTACACTACCTTGGAATATCCACCAAGCCCGGGGAACTCAAATTCGCTACATGCACTAGCTATTTTTGGTTGATTGATTAGTTAACTAGATGATCACTGAGTTTCACTGAAGTCCCACTTCACAACTTGACCCTCCACTAGTTCCTCCAACATTTGGAACTAGTTTAACTGAAAACAACCTTAGATAACTAACCTTGATTGCTACAAATTAGCGATCACACATGCTTAACTAAACTCTAACTCCTCCAACTTGAATTTATTGAGTAAACTGGGTGACACAATCCATGTCACACAAGTTAACATCATCCAAGTTGTCGGCTGATGTCGAAATTCAAATTTTCTCAATTTAATCAAGGTAATATCAAATTGAGAATTTCTTGTTGCATTTTTCAACAATCCCTCTGAGTAAGAAAGGGATTATCAACCACCCCTATCCTGCACCTGTGGAACTCGAACTTCCCTCTTAACAAGGCCTTTGCCAAAATGTCAGCATCTTGTTCCTCTGTTGGAATGTACTGCAACAACATTAACTGCCTCTGCACACAATCCCATAAATGGTTATACCAGATATCCATATGCTTGGATCAATTGTGAAAAACAATATTTTCAGAGAGCTTCATGAAACTCTCATTATCACAGTGGGTCACAGTTGGATCCATCATCTGACCAAACAATCCAACAAGTATCTTTCTCATCTAGATCGCCTCACATGTTTCTTGACTGAAAGTCATGTATTCTACTTCTTCCAAGCTAAGTGCCACAGATCTTTGCTTCCTGTTGTACCAAGAAATCGTTGCAGAAACAACAGTGAAAATTCCACCCGATGTACTCTTTCGGTCTAATGGAGTCCCCGCCCAATTTGCATATGTGAAGCCACATAACTTCACCCCCTTTTTCCATTTGTACCATAGTCCAAACTGGGTAGTGCCTCTAAGGTAACGTAGTACATGCTTAGTTTCCTTCCAAAATAATTTGGTTGGCCTAACCATAGCTTGGCTCAACTGGTCGACTGCATAACACATATCTAGTTGTGTATTCACAAGATACATTAGTGAACCCACCAATTCTCGATAAACAATAGCATCTAATTCCTCACCTGAAGTGGCATCCTCTTTCCTCCATTTGGTTGCTAGAGGTGTATCCATGGGTTTCCAACTGTCCATGCATGTTAATTTTAGGTATGTTCTATGCTAAGAGCAATTTATTTCAATTTTCACAGTAAGCTCAATATCTTTTCCAAATTAGCAATCACATCAGCATTAAAGTAAATTGCAGATAGAACATAAACATAAATCATAGAAGACAAGCCAAGACAAGAGGACACAAGATGTGGCTCTAGCCAGGGACAAACCCCAATGTGGGGAAACCCTTGATCAATTCTTCTTATATGTTCTTCAATAGTTTAGAAGAGAGAGAGAGAGAGTACGTTTACAACAGAAGTCAACACTTTGACTTATCTAGATAAGAGCATAGATCATCTCTAAGAAGATGATACATGACATCAGTTGAAGACATGCTACTTCAACTGATTCTCCAAGGTGACTGTTTCACCTATCGTTGTGCTGCATTTCGTCATCATGCTGCACCTCACCGCGATGCACCATGTTGCACCCATCATCACTATGTTGCATCTCATCACGCTTCATTAATTGTGTTTGTACCCATCACTGTACTGCATTATGTGTCATTGTTGCACCATGTTGCCATAATGACCTATGTGTAGGTTTCACTTTGCTTGCTTGTTGTCCCTTGCTTGCTTGTTGCCCCTAACATGCTTGTTGTCCTTAGCATGCTTGTTGTTGCATGCTAGTTGTCCCTTGCATGCTAGCTGTAACATTGCATGCTTGGTGTATTTGCCACAAAGTACCATACAATTATCCCAATGTTAGTTAGTTGTCCCTTGCATGCTACTCTCCTTCGAAGACAGATGCTCCGGTTGTTTCGGCAGTTCCCTACAGTTCTCGCAGTTCCAAATTTTCTTGGCAGTTTCGGTAGTTCTGGTTGTTCCCAGCAGTTTCAACTTTTCCAGCTTTTCTGACATTTCCAACTTTTCCAGCAATTCTGGCTTTTCCGGTAGTTCCGACTTTTTTGGAAGTTCCGTCTTTTCTGACTTTTTTCGCAGTTCCAGCTTTTCTAACAGTTTTGTCTTTTCCGGATTTTTCGGCTTTTCCGGCTTTTCTGGTATTTCAGCTTTTTTTGCTTTTCTGCCCTCTGGATCAGGGCAACATTATTTCGTAGGATCTCTCCTCCTACTAAAACCCAAAGACAAGTAGAGAGAGGAAGAGATCCCAAGTGTGTTGAAATGACTTGAAGGCCACCTCTATTTATACTAAAACGTTAAGCACATGTGGGGTTTATTTGGTTGTTGGCTGACCTTGACGAATTGTCTTATAAAGCAAATAAATTCATAACTCCAGGAATACTTATCAGAATTGGATGATCTTTAGATCAATCCTACACCTTTTGATGAGAGGGATCTAAGAAAAATATTAGCTTCCATTAATAAGATGACCCACATGGAGTTTGGCCCTAGTTGCCAATTTTAACAATGCAAAACCTCTGAAATATCTCGTCAACATACTTTCCCTGAGAGACAAACAATTCCCCATCACCTTGCCATACTTCCAATATGAGGAAGTAGTGCATGAGACCCATGTCATTTATTTCAAACTCTCTTGCAAGGTCCACCTTTCAAATCAACTTCTCATCACCAATTAAAATCAAATATTCAACATATAAGACAATAATCAACAACTTACCTCCTACCAAGATATGATATAGATTGGTGAAGCCGAAACTAGTGAGATAACTATCTATCCTGGTGTATCAAGCATATGATGCTTGCTTGAGACTGTACAATGCTCAATTATACACACATAAGACTCTCGATCAAAATGCTTGAAGCCTTTTGGTTTCTTGATATACACCTCTTCCTTAAGAACTCCATTGAGAAATGTTGTTTTCACATCCATCTTGTGGATCTTCCACCCCATCTGTGTAGCCAGAGTAGGAGCTGATTTGATGGATGAGTACCTTCCTACAGGAGCACAGGTCTCCTCATATTCAATCCCCTCAACTTGAGAGTACCCCTTGACCAAAAATATGGACTTGTACATTTGTATGCTTCTGTATGTTGCATGCTTTACCTTGAAGATCCATCTTGAACCCACAATTGATTTGTCTGTTGATCTTGCGACCACTTCCCAAACACTGTTATTTACAATGGATTCATATTCTTCCACCATTTCATCAACCCAATCATATTCCTCCACAAGCTTAGTCATTAGAGCCATGTAGCCAGTGTACCAATCTGGTGACCTTCTCTACATGTGCTAATATCAAGGAGCACCCACATTCTCCTGCGCATCCTGCACAAGTCTCTCACCTTCCCTGGTCCTTTTCTTGCCTTCTCTGGATGGTTATGCCTAAGTGGTTGTATCCACTCTCTACTCATCAATTTTTGGTTGCTCCACAACTTCCTAAGGCTCCTCCTTTGGAGCTAAAATCTCCTCTTTAGGCGGGATCTGAATCTCCCTCTCAAGAGAGCACCACATCACTTTATCTTCATCAAATTTTACATCCCTTCGCATAACTATCATTCTCAGGGATGACAATTACACATGGTAGTTGTGGGGAGTTTATGTGTAACCCAAAAATACCCCCAATTCTACTAGAAACTCTAGCTTCTTCCTTGACTCTTTGGAAACATGGCAGTAAACAAAGGCTCCAAAAATCTTGAAGTGCATCTGAATTTTTCCCTAAGAAATCCTCCTACGGTGTAATCATGCCTATAATTCGATGAGGTCTCTGGTTCTGAAAATATACTACTATTTTGCATGCCTCAGACCATAAATGTAGAGGCAGGCCTTTGTCATGCAACATTTGCTTCATTGCTCCCATAATGCAATAGTTATTTCTCTCAAACACCCCATTCTACTGTGGGTTGTTGGGTGCTGTCAACTCTCATCAAATGCCTTATCTTGCACATAAATTTTTTAATTTATTTGACATGTACTCACCTCCATTATTTCTCCTAAGAGCCTTCACCTTCTTTCTTGTTTCTTTCTCAACCAGTGCCTTGAATTCTATGAACTTGGAGAATGTCTCATCCATCTTCCACATGAAGAAGATCTAGTACTTTCGTGAGAAGTCATCAATAAAAATGACAAAATATTTGCGCCTGGAAGTGGAGGTTGTTGAGAAAGGTCCACATACATCACAATGGATCCTTTCCAGGACTGCATGTTCTTTGTTGTCCCGATCATGGAATGTGGATTTTGTGTACTTCCCCAAAGTACATCCTTTGCATACATATTGTTGCTCAAGTGCTCCTTTGGGGAGGCCTATGGTTATCTGTTGCAAAATCTTCAAAGTGCCATGATGCAAATGTACAAGTCTTCTATGTCAAATTTCACCGATGTCGTGGCTCTGCACCTTCTCTGCCTTTGTGCTCAATGCAGAAAAATCCTCCACATCTAGCTTGTACAAGTTCTTCACACGAACCTTGATCTACTTCACTTGTCCCGTGGTTATTTGTCTTAGGAAGGTCTTTCCTTTGCTAAAAATCACATCATAACCATGGTCTTCCAAAACTGCAACAAAGATGAGATTTTTCTTGAGAATTGAAACGAACATGACATCCTTGAGCTTAAGGGGGAAACCCGACTCCCTCTGAAAGGTGATTGTACCAACCTCGGTTGTGCTATACCTTCCTTCATCCCTCGTATTGATTTGCATCTACAAATATTTATCCTCTAGGTCACTGAAAAAGTCTTCACACCGTATCATGTGGAACGATGCACCTGAGTCCAAGTACCACACGATCCCCATCACTATGTTGGTCATGCCTACAATGAGAGTAAAAGAAAACTTGAATTGTGAAGCCAAAGCTTCACCTACTCCTCCTCCTAAGGTTTTCTTTCTTGTCTTCTTGTGTGGACACTTCGTGGCATAGTGCATGAATTCACGAAAATGGAAGCATTTAATTTTTGACAAATATTTCTTCTTGCCTCCTTGACTGGATTCTGGTTTGGATTGGGATTTCTTCCCTTTTCCTTCTTTTCCTTTCCATCTAATGTAATTTTTTCTTCATCCTCGCCCTTAGATGAAGTCCCATCTTGGTATTCTACTTTATTTCCTCCTATACCAAATCAGACCATAAGCGCTCCCAATTTGGTAGTTTTTCCCCCATGTTCACCAAATCTTGATAGCTATGCCAACTCTTGGGAAGGCCCAGAAGGGCTAGGCTTATCAAGACATCTTTAGGGACAGTAACGCTGATCCTAACCAATTCATCATGACATTATGTGAACATGCTCAAATACTGCAATATAGTGTTATTCTTCTGCATCTTGATACTTCAAATTTTATCCTTGAGTGTCAATTTCATGTGGTCACTACTATTCTCGAACAATTATGTCAATGCTTTCTACATCGTGAACAAAGTTTATTTTCCATGGATATTCGAGACAATATGATCTTGTACTCCCTCTAAGATTATTCTCCTTGCCTTGGCTACATCTTTCTTCCACTTTTCAAGGTCCTAGACATTAGCTGTTGGTGGTCTTGGAATATATGTCTTAACATATTCAAGAAATCATTTGTCATCCAATACTGCCTCCATGTGATCCTTCCATGAAACAAAATTTGAGGTGCCTTCCAAGGCATACTCTAGCCACAGTCCATTGAAGGCCATCTTCTCATCTCTGATAAATTATGCTACATTGATCTTCAAATTCGAACCTCTAAGAAACAACTTTGAATTTCTTGGTCTAATGTGAATCCAACTCTGATACCATGTATAAATTAGGCTATATATTTGCAATTTCTCATGAAGTTTTAATCAAAATCACAAGACACAAACCTACTCTACTACTCTAAGGACATTAATTCACAATTTAGAACAAAAATATCAGACATGTAAGAAGAAATAATACACATGCAACAAGTATTTTTATTTGAGGAAAGAAATATGTTAAAAGCCCCAATGTTTTCTTGTATTAATCAAATGAATAGAGATGTGTTATAGTTTCTTTGCTCAACTAAGCACATCATGCAAGTGCATAACCTATATCTCTGCTCACTGAAGGCCTATGACCTATAATTAGTCAAATTTTGCCTCTACTTGAGCTCCTATTTCCTTGTATTGTTCCTTGAGGAATTAGGCCCCTATTATGTAGGAAAATCCTCAAATTTAATTGCACAATTCCTAGGTTGATCATCTTACTGCATGCAACACATGTACACTCAAGACTAGTCTATAACTGATGTTACACTATCTTAGAATCTCCACCAAGCCTGGGGAACTAGAATTCTTTGCATGCACTATCTATTTTGGATTGATTGATCAGTTAACTAGATGATCACCAAGTTTGACTGAAGTCCCACTACACAACTTCACCCTCTACTAGTTCCTCCAACAGTTGGAACTAGTTTAAGTGAAAACAACCTTACATAACTAGCCTTGATTGCTAAAAATTGGCAATCACACATGCTTAACTGAACTCTAACTCCTCCAAATTGAATTTACTGAGTAAACTAGGTGACACAAGCCATGTCACACAAGATAACATCATCCAAGTTGTTTGCTGATGTGGAAATTCGATTTTTCTTAATTTAATCAAGACACAATCAAATTGAGAATTTCTTGCTACATTTTTCAACAAACATGTCACTGGATAACAATTCCTGGGAATTGGGCTCCTTCATTTGGCATAAGCTAGATATTGGAAATGTCCTAAAATTATATATAATTTCACTTGTGAATTTTCTACTTGTAATTGGAAACTAAGGAAACCTTTTTTTTGTTTCTTGTCAGTCCTACTTTGGGAAGGTATCAACAGAATTTTGACATTGTTGCCTCCTCCCTCCCTTTTGGGTCTGGTTGATAGTCATCATAGAAATATGAACAAAGAATTTGATTCAGAGACCTCTTCCGCTGATAGCCCTTACTCACATTATTTGTCCTCTTATGAAGTTCTCCACTGGGCTAGCTACAATCTGCAAGTAAATTTTTGTCAAATGTCTCACTCCCAAATTGAGTTTTCAAACAAACTTATATCCTTTCAATATCGACTTTCTCGACTAGTTGATGAATTTGACACCTTGAGGAGTATGGAAATGGATTTGAAACTCGGTAAGGAGGCTTATGCAGATTTGGAAAATCGACAGGAGGACACTAGAAAGTGAGAGATCGAACTCAATAATCCAACCACCGATAGTGAATAATATTCCCTTTTAGCCCACGAAAGGGTTCCTTTGTCTTTCTGCATGCAAGCAGAGGAATGATTGTTTAGTCTTTTTGGAAGTATTCCTTTGTTTTATTATCATGAAATTATGATAAGAGTCAATCTTGGTCATGTTATTACAAGTGATCCAAAATGGATCTTGTATAAAAACCTCTAAGTCTAAAGTCTTCATTTGATTTCATAGCGCAAGTGAAGGAATGGCGAAAAATAGGGTGAAGCGGAGAGTGAAGTATTGCTGCATAGTAGCCATCAGATCGAACAGATCAACGACCCCGATCAAATCAACAATATCGCATCAGCGAAGAGGCCAGCGGAGTATATCAGAGGTGGCCCTAAGGGAAATGTGACTGTGATTGGCGACACAACGTGGACTATTGATCAAGCGCGCAGATCAATGGCGGAGATTACATATCGCATCGCAGATTTTCCAAAGGGAGGATTTACCGCAGGCCAAAGACTATGTGATATGCACAGACTCGAAAGGGTTTATAAATGCAACTTTATGTTATTTGAGTTTCGAGGTAAACGGTATTTCGGGCAGGCTTCAGGTGGTAAGCAGTATTGGAGAGGCTCCGCCTAATTCCATACACTAGCCGACACATAGCACGCCGCAGGAGAGAGAAAACCACTTTTTCGGGCGAGTAATCTCTGTGTAAGTGGGCCACCCAAAATGGCTGTCAACCGTTGGATTGGAGATCGTGAACGGTGGAGATTGAGCAGACTACTTGATGTTTTGGGTTGGATGCGAACCGTTGGATCGAAGGTAGATCAACAATGGTGGAATACAAAGGGATTATGACCCGTAGCCAATACGACTTGCGATTTCGATCACGGCGGAACCGAGAGGATTATAGGGCGAACTTTATATTGTTTGAAGTCCAGATTTGGCATTTCGGTTGGATTTTCCACTATTTTAGAGTATTTCTAGTGTATTTCTCTTTGTAAACAGAGAAGTGTATTCTCAGGGATTTTCACCCGCGCTCGGTGCTTTCCATTTGTAAACAGGTGGTCTCAATGCCTTGAGCATTATTATTATGATTATTTAATGCTCAACAGGGAGATGAAGGGACAGCGACCTGGAGCTAGAGAGCCTGAAATGGAGGCGAACAGACAACACCAAAAGGTTTAAAAGCCATCCAATGGCAGAATAGAGAATGAGAGGGAAGTCAATTGAAGACAGTCACAGAAAGACAGTCAGTCAGTCTGATTGAGGCAAATTGAATAGAGGAATAGGACAGAGGGAGAGTCTATGCACTCTTTTAGACTTGAGGTTTTCAAGTAGATCCCTCTTTGATGTTATTGTTGGTTGAGACTCTGTTTTTGAGCTAACTCTTGTAATAATTTGTTCTTCAAGACTTAATATAGAGGTTGACACTGAAAGCTAGACTAGAAGACATAGCTAGGAAGTCTGATGAACTCCTTGATTATTTGTTGTGTTGATGTGTGCACCTATTATGTTTTTTGACTGTTCCTTGTCTATATTCTTCACAATCTTTTCGATCCGTTGCACTATTTAATATAGGCATTCCTACACATGAGTTTGTAATACCTTTTCTTCTTGATTTAGTATCCATTTCGGATCAAGTGGTATCAGGGAATTTGGTTTTGGTTTTGTTAAGGTTAGACAAGCTTGTGCTGGATTTTGAATGCTAACTAGATTAAAGCTCATACTAGGAGAAGGAGAACTTGTTGAGGCTAATCCAGATATTAGAAGAGTCTTTTCTAAGAGGAGAATGGTAGGAGAAGCTCCATTGGAATTAGAATCTCAATTTATAGAAAGTTTTAAGACACTCCAAGCCATTGTGGAAGAGATGTATCTGGAATTTAAGAAGGGTCGAGGTGAAAGCACTTCAACACCTAAACCAGACAAAGGAGCAGAGGAATCTTTTCTAGTTGCCCCTTCAGAAGGAAAAGGAAAAGGGGAAATGCCTCCTCCACCATCTCCTCCATCATCACCTTCATCATCCTCATCATCTTCTTTGCATAACACTAGCTCTTCTAAGAAGAAGAAGAAAACTTCCTTAATCAAATTAGATGTGAAGTTTGATTTGCCAATTTATGATGAAGAACTCAATGCAGAAAACTAGATAGTTGGATAAGACAAATTGATGTCTATTGCAGGGTATAGAACGTTGATTCAGAAAGGAAGAAGATTTAGCTGGCTAGCCTTCGACTTGGAGGAATTGCACTAGTATGGTGGGAAGGCAAGACACAAGCTGATATGCAAAAACATAGTAAAATCATTTCTACCTGGAATGAATTTGTTTCTGCCATCAAAAAGTAATTATATCCTTTAGCTTACGTGTGGCAAGCAATGATGAGTTGGTAAACTCTTTGTCAGTTGAAGGGTCAAAGTGTACAAAGTTATACTCAGGAATTCAAGAATAGAGCTTTAACTCTAGGTATATCATTAGATTCACCTGAGACTTTATTGAAGTATATAAGTGGTCTTCATAGCTATTTAAAGCATACTATTCTCATGTTTAATCCCACTAGCTTAGATGATGTATCAGTTCAAGCCACACATCTAGAAGCTAGAGGTAAGAATGGAAACCCAGAGGTTGGGGGATCATCTAAATATTCTGTAAGAAAGAATTAGGAAAAGAAGAAATCAAAATGGAAGGAGAGGAAAGAAAACACTATAAAGAAGGATAAACCTTCATGCACTCATTGCAAGAAAGAAGGTCACGATGAGGCACACTGCTGGTCTTTGCATCCAAAACGGAAACCTAAGAAGTTCGGTGGAAAGGAGAGAAATAATGTTGTTGCTATTCAGTAGGACTTGGGATCAGATTCAGGTGATGAAACAATAGTTATAGCCACGGGTATTAAAGGTAAAGATTCTGAAGCATCCACAAGTAATTCTTCGCAATTTGTTGATAATGAAAATAATGAGATGGAAAGAAATGAGCTTTTTCATATTAGAGTAATTTCCAAGTACAATAAGATTGATACTTTATTTGATAGTGGATCACAAGTAAATTTGATTTCTGAAACAATTGTAAATAAGTTGGGATTAGAAACAAAACCTCATGAGAAGCCATATCCATTAGGTTGGGTGTGTGATAAAACAAAGCTACAGGTAACGAGACAATGTAAACTTAGGTTTGTTATTGGATCAACATTTGTAGATGAGGTTGAGTTAGATATAGTTCCAATGGATATATGTGGTATTGTTTTGGGAAGTCCATACTTGTATGATACGAAAGCTATTTTTTATAGAGCTAAGAATAAGTATCAACTCAATAAAAATGGAATAGGATACATTGTAAGATCTCATAAACTCAAAGGTAACTATTCTCTCATAAACTCAGGGCAGATGAAAAGAATTGTGAATTCAAGTAAGCAATTTTTACTAATGGTTGTAAAGGCAAAGGATCCTGAAAAATCCAATGCATTTGAAGGTTGTGATTCTAAACAGAAAGTTGATTTAGTTAAAGTTGTTTCAAATTATGATGTTCTATTTCAAGGACCTAAAGGTTTGCCACCCAAGCGAGAAATAGTACATGATATTTATTTACAACAAGATGCTCCATTACCTAACATTGGAATGTACAGGTTATCAACTTTAGAGAATGCAGAGATAAAGGAGCAGGTACAGGAGTTACTCGATAAAGGGTTTATACGACCAAGCACATCACCATGTGGATCTCCAATCGTGCTGGTGAGAAAGAAAGATGGTTCGTGGAGAATGTGCATTGATTATAGAGCATTAAATAAAATAACGATCAAGAATCATTATCTTCTTCCTCGTATTGATGATTTATTAGATCAATTGAAAGAAGCAATTTACTTTTCTAAGTTAGACTTGCGAAGTGGTTATTATCAGGTCAGATTTGCAGAACAGGATGCATGGAAGACTGCTTTCAAGACAAAGCAAGGACTGTATGAATGGTTAGTTATGCCTTTTGGCTTACCTAATGCTCCTGCTACATTTATGAGAGTCATGAATGATGTACTCAAACCATTTATTGATGATTTTGTAATTGTTTATTTAGATGACATTCTTTTTTTTAGTAAGACATGGGAAGACCATGTAAAGCATGTGAAGCAGGCTTTAGATGTTTTAAAAAGAGAAAATCTCTATGTAAAACTGTCAAAATGTGAATTTGGCAGAGCATCTTAAATTATTTGGGTTATATTGTAGGGGGTGGTGAATTGAAGATAGATCCCTCTAAGGTTGAAGTCATTGTGAACTAGCTTAAACCCAAATTTGCTACAGAGGTTAGGAGTTTCCTAGGGGCAACACAATACAGGATAAATTTTATTGCTAACTTTTCTTTGATTGCAGCTCCATTACATGCTTTAACAGGATTGAAACAAGTGTTTAAGTGGGGAGGCAAATAGCAAAAATCCTTCGACACCTTAAAAGAGAAAATCAATATAGCACCAGTACTAGCACTGCCAAATCTTCAACATCCATTTGAGATTGAGACAGATGCCAATGACTATACCATGGGAGCAGTGTTGATGCAACAGGAAAACCCATATGCTATCATTCTGAGACATTTACTTCTGCAGTAGTTAATTATCCCACATATGATAGAGAATTGTATACATTAGTACAAAGTGTGAAAAAGTGGAAACATTACGTAATGGGTAAAGAAACAATCATACATACAGATCATCGACCACTTCAATATTTGCACTCACAAACTAAATTGCAGCAATCAAGAATTATAGGTGGATGGGTTTTCTACAACAATTTCATCTTGTCATTAGATATAAGAAGGTCATTAGATATAAGAAGGGCATACACAATAAGGTTGCAAACATGTTATCAAGACCAATCATAAATGCATCTACTATACTTAAGCATAACTCAGTAATGCATGAAAGTTACATTGAATAATATGCTCAAGATGTAGACTTTAAAGATGTATATGCAACTTTAATTCATGGCAAGCAAGTAGAAGAATTGGATTATTATGTAAAAGACCAACTCTTATATCATTTGGGAAAGTTATGCATTCCACAAACTGAAAGAGTTAACATAATCCAAGAAGCACATACTTCTCTCATATCAGGTCATTTTGGTGTAAGTAAAACAGTTTCACAATTGCAAAGGTTTTGTTATTGGCCATGAATGCATGAGATAGTTTATAGATATATCAAAGGGTGTAATATGTGTGCTACAAGCAAGCCCAGTAATCGGAAATAAGGCTTGTACACTCCACTTCCAATTCCTTCTCGTCCTTGGGAAAGTGTTTCCATGAATTTTGTTGGGGGATTGCCAAAATCTAGGAAAGGTCATGATTATTTGTATGTTGTTGTGGATAGGTTCAGTAAAATATGTATTTTGATACCATGTAACAAGCAGGTTACAACTGAAGAAACAACGAAGTTGTTCTTTCAGAATGTATGGGTTCATTTTGGGTTACCCACTTCTATTGTATCTGATCGAGATTCTCGATTTGTTGGGAAGTTTTGGTCAAGTTTATGGGATTTGATGGACACCGAGTTGAAGAAGAGCACAACATTTCATCCACAAACAGATGGTCAGACAAAAGTGGTCAGCAGGACAGTGATCCAGTTGCTCAGAGGCTATTGCAGCAAGCATCCCAAGCTTTGGGATGAGAATTTGTGTTATGTGCAGCATGCTTACAACCGTGCCAAGAACTCTTCTACTCAGAGATCTCCTTTTGAGACTTGTTTTGGTTTTATAGCAAAGTCTCCCTTGGATTTTGTCTTTGGTAAAGACATAGAAGTTGATGGACACATTGATGTGGACAAAGAAACCAAGTTCATTGAACAAATCCAAGAAATTCACCAGGAAGTATAGGAACAACTGGAAAGAAGTCAAGCCAAGTACAAGGCAAGACATGACAAGCATCGAGTTGAGCATAGTTTTCAAGTTGGTGATCAAGTTTCGCTATACATCGGCAAAGACAGAATGCAAGGTGAAGGTAAGAGCTAAAACCAATAAGGTATCGACCTTTCAAGATACTTGATAAAATTGGTGAAAATGCTTTTCGCTTTGATTTACCAGCTTATATGCAGATCTATTCAATCGTTAATGCAAAAAACTTGAGATTGTATGAACCTTCATTGATTGAAGATCCTGAAGAGCAAAGCCAGTTGCCTTCTATTGGAGATTTGTTGCCTAAGTATCTCAATGAGTTACAGGAGGACACAGTTCTGGACAGGAAGGTAAGAACTACGTGTCAAGGGGATTTTGAGTACTTGAGAGTGGGACTTAAAGGTTCAAATCCAAGCAAGGCACGATGGATAGAAGTTAGACAGGTGAAGGAGTAGTATCCTCACTTGCTCAAATGCTAAAACCAACTTTTGGTGGTCCAAAATCTTTTTTAGTGGGAAGGCGTGATCCAAAATGAATCTTGCATAAAAATCTCTAAATCTAAAGTCTTCATTTGATTTCATAGCACAAGTGAAGGAATGGCGGAAAACAGGGTGAAGCGGAGAGTGAAGTATTGCTGCACAGGAGTCATCGGATCGGACAGATCAACGACCCAGATCAAATCGGTGATATTGCATCGGCGTGTTAAAAAGTGTGCAACAAGAAATGCTAAATTTAGAATGTGCTAAAAATAGACCTGCTAAAAATAGCATGTCTAAAAATCGCAGTTTGTCCATTGAGGTCATTGGCTACATTGGGTGAGAGGTGAAACTACTAAAAATAGAAAGTTCTAAAAATCGCATTTCTGGGTCCCTTCCTATTTATAGAAATCCCTAGTCTATCTATAGGAAGTAAAATTAATTTTGGTCTTAACAGCAGTTTAAAATATTAATTAATTAATCTCCATGAGTTAATTAATTAT
>APFE030468594.1:37367-63391 GCA_000404065.3 Pinus taeda
TTTCTTGATATTTATATTATTATTAATTAATAAATTAAATACAAATTAACTTAACTTTTAAAACAGCCTTCATGATTATTAACTCTCTTCGTTTACCTTAACAAACTAATTTATATATATATATTTAGTAAATAAATTAACAAATGGGTAACTTAAGGCTTTAAACTTACCATTAAAATTATATATTTTTTTGTATCCTAATAAGATTAGTACTCATTTACTTCTATCCTAACAACCGATTACCTTTATTAATTTGACTAAGAATGGATATTATTAAATAAATCATTTTTATTTTATTTTATTTATACAATTTTAAACCTTTAATTTTTTATTAGTTATTCTCTCATGTACTAATTGTACCTAATTTTACTTATTTATAGATTTAGAATACTATATTATTAATCTTAAGATTATTAAAAATAAAAATAATATTAAATTTATTAATATAATTTTGACCTGACCTTAGAGTCCAAATTAGCTGTTAATTAGCCGTTGGAGTCTCTGCACAGTCTATTTAACATGCTATGCCAGATATGATTCTTCAACTTGTCCTGACGATGAACCACACTAGTTGGTTTGAAATGCGTCGACAAAGGTCTTTTTCATGTGATTTACGCTGAAGCTCTTCTTATAAATATGATGGATCACAGAAGCCTCAATTCTACAGGTGTCATTACATTTAAATAAGACAAGTTAGATCAAACATGACTAAAAGAAACCTCATAGGAGGAGTTATTGAACTGCATTTGGATCATTGAGGCTTGGATGCCCACCAATTGTTGATATAGAGAAGCCAAATTGTTTTCCATGTTGTGCATTTGGCCTTTGTGTTCCACAAACAACTCCATTAGCACTGTCAAAGATGATGTTGTTTGGCTGTGTTGAATTTGCAAGTGGTAGATATCCTTCTAAAAACTACATAACTCGTCCATCTAGTTAGGATGTTTATTCTTCCCCTGCACATGATGTGATATAATTTGCAATTATGAGAGTTAATGATAATACAACCTTGATAGATCCATAATAGGGAAGAACTAGGGACAAGGCAAAAGCAAACTAGCCAGTAAAAAAAAAATTCCCCAGAGGATGTAATAAACAATGCTCAAGCTCATATAGGAAACTAATAGTGTTAAAGAGGCAAGTCCAAAAGAACAAATAACCCAATAACTAGATGATGAGTGAACATAAGAGAACCCAAAGAAGAAAACATCACATTGGGGAAGTAAACCCACTAATCCAACAAACATATAGGGGTTGAGAGTAGGGACTTCTAGGGAGAATCCCACTCACAAAAAATCCAACACAAGAAAGTGCCCCAAAATTCCCACACCCAAGCATAACAATTAAATTCTCATAAGACTATCCCAAATCTTATCCCAAACTAGGCCCCAAAAGAACAACCATCCGAAAAACAAAAATTAACATACCTAACTAGAATGCATCCTTAATATAAAATGGGTCACTAAGGAACTAAGAGAAATAAGAGGACACATAATATAAATAATTATGACAATATTGATAATCAACAAATGAGAATGATCCCATGAAGGCCACAATGAACTAAGTCACTTGAAATTCCCAGGCTTTATAGTTAGCTCCTTAATGCACCACCTTTCATGATAGTTGAATGACAAAATTGATTTCCAATTCTCATCGCCTCGCAAGCTCATTAAGGAAAATGTGTGCCAGTTGAAGGTCAATTGAAGGTTAATCCCCTCCTATGCTACACAAGGATAAATGACCTCCATGTGAGCATGTGAACATTCATTTCAACTCTCCTAAGCCTACTCTTACTTACATGTCCAAATTTAATTCATAGATTATATTGTTGTCTCATCACGATTCTCCATATCATGTAATATGGTCACCCTAGAGGATCCCCACCTTGCCAGCATGTTGATGTCAAGGATAACGAGAATGAGACATCCACTGACCCATCCACTGACCTATGTTTAACCAAGTTGGAAAACCTCATTTTTATCCTTGAGGATGCAACAAAATCACGTTTTATGTGCTCCCTAAAATTCATGGAATGAGGAAATATAAGAGATGCTCATTTATTGATAACAATCCCAACACCATGGATATAGCCTTGTTTACCATCTAATCTAATATTATGTTGTTTTGTTAGAAGATGTGAAGGAAATTGACCTTCGAAAACTAACCCACAAGAGACATGATATGATGGAAGGAGGAGATAATATGTAGATCTCTTGGGGAAGCACCTTTCTGAATACTAGCCTAGATCCATCTTAACTCTGGATCTACCAAGCGCCAAGAGGGATCAAATCTCTTTTCACTTTAAAAGAGGTTTGCACCTTAAGGGTTTTGATCCCTCTCGATGCTTGGTAGATCCAGAGTTAAGATGGATCTAAGCTGGTTTTAATTATTAATTTCATTTTTAATTTAATTTAATTTTAATTTTATATAATTTGACTGAGTCAAAATGTTTAATAAAACAAGACAAGGTATTACAACATGAATTTTATGCCTTTAAATAGGCTACATTAGAGAAGAATACCATGGGAAACACCATGGGTTGTCACAATTTGAAGCCAAAAAACTACGGACATAAATTGACTAATTTACTTCAATTTTTTTGTTTGTTTGTTAAGGTGTCTGTGTCCTCCATAGATGATTACAGGCTTAACCTTTGGTTTGAGAAACCATGACCCGAGGGCATCTATGCCAACAAAATCACCTAGAGATCACACCTGGCCTAGGCCACACCAACCCTTAACATGATTGGATTTTTGCCCATGGAGTTTTGAACCAGTGACCTTTACATCACAGAGTGACTTAACAATACACCTCATCGTCGTCTATTCTACGCCCTGTGGACAGTAATTTACTTCTATTTTATTTTAACTATTAATTTCATTTTTTTTAATGTAATTTGACCAATTCAAATGCTCAATATGACAAAACATGAAATTACATTTCTTCCATATTAAACTAGAAAGTACCTCTTTGTATAATTATCTATAACAAGTTTTGAATCACTAACTATTATATGAGATGAAAACCCTTAAACCTTGCAAAAAAAAAAAACCCTTGAAAAGAAGTAATTATTAAAAACACTTTCTAATCTTTAAATAAAAATTAACCCCACAATACTTACCACCCCTTACTTATAATATTATTTACATAATATTATAAAACCCTTAAAATTTTCCAAAAGACATTTTCCATGGAAAAAATGCTCAGATGAAAAAATATATAAAAAATTACAAAGTCAATTGGGAAAATCAATTATAAATAAAATCATGACAGGGTATTCATTTATTATGATAAAGAGTATAAATACAAATTCACATGTTTAGATAAAGACCCCGGGGATATGATTTTTTTAATGGAAATGATATATATATTACAATGATAAAATGTTTATTAAAAAAAAGGAAAAAGTAGCGTAAGAAACCTAATAAGCAAGTAAAGCGATTCTCTAATTTAAATATCCAGATATTTTTTGTAACGTATATACACATTGTGTATACGTATATATATATACAAATATCTGGAGGAAGAAAAGATGTATTTCCCATTCACGTTCCCATCCAAGTCAGAGCAATACCCTACCGATACGAGAAAGTCGTGTCCCGTTCCTCTCGTCTCTTCCACTTATTGTAACCATGATGTCTACTGGTCAGTTAAATGGAATTATTAAATGTGGTGTGATTTGTCGTACAATGACCCCATGGTCCTAATTTCAAATAATTTACCCATGTTCTCCTTCCACCTTACCCCCTTAACTTCGTTTTGTGTGAGCTAAAGAATTCCCCTTTCCCTCCCATGTGGACAAAAGCACTTATGACCTCCAATGTGCTTGTCCACTTCTGTCCTTATCTCCTTCACTTTACCCTACGTATTCCATCACCCACTACTTTTTTTTTCAAATTTCCACATTACATTTGTCTCCCCACTTACTACTGTCTTTCAAGCCCCACCCCCCACCTCACCTCATTCGTATTGCCTCCTAAATTAACGCTCTCCTAGCTGGCTCGCTTACACCACCCAATACCCCCTCCCCCCTCATTCCAATGACTTCACCCCTCACCCTTTTACATGCAAATATAACATTTAGACCCCACTCTCATCATATTGTCCTTACCTTACCATATTCCTACTGCTACCCACCTCATTGAGAAGACATACATACAATAGCAAGGAAGACAGGTCATGTATTGTTGCTTTATTCATTATTAACAGGATTCCTCTTCTTTAAATTACCTTTGGAATGATATATACCACTTACATCCCATAGATTGTGGTGGTCTCTACTGCTAATTTCTTCATCATTAGAAGGTTGTTAGATGTGATCATGGTCATGCTACAATTTTCATACTGCTCATTGACCAAATCAAATGTTGACACATTAGGGGAAAATTATGCTCAAAGTGGAAAAAACACAAATTCAATTTACAACCAATCATAAAAGAAAGATAACAGGTAGGGTCATGTGTGTGCAGGTGGGTTTAAAATATGAGGATAATGGTCACAAGGATTGGACTTCCTTGCCTCCAAGTAATAATATTTTAATGAATTTACACTTTCTCACTGGGTTCAATCTATTCTATTCTAGAAATTCAAATTGTCAAAGGTTGACTCCACATCACATAGTGTTTAACTTCAATGGTTAATGGTTAAGTACCTTAAGTTTTCTCCTAAAAGTATTATTTTTTAAAATTATTAATATAAACCTTTATTTTTATTTTTAAAAATTATTAATATAAAATTTTCCCAATTTATGATAATAATTATACTTAACATTATTTTCTAAACTAATAAAAATTATTACATATAACATTTGGATTTTTCCTTTTTCTCCATAAAGTATACCCATTGTCCCAACTATGAAAACCTTTTTGTATTTTCGAGAGAAGTAAGTCCTTTATTTCAACTTTATGTACATGCCCTTGCCCTTTAGTCCTCTTCAAGATCCCTCATATTGTCTAACATGTGATAGCCCTGTGCCATTAAAATAACTCATAATGTGGTCTCTGTAAAGAGGTATACCTTTCCCTGGCCTCACCTGGGATTCTTTCCTATACTTTTTCTTTTACTCATATATTACCTTTTTCATTATTATTATTGAAAACCATGGTCTTAAGTTTAAATACCAATCACAATGTAAGTTAACAATACCAAAACATCCAATAAATAATTTGTAGTAGTTTTGGATTTTGAATTTTTCCATGTGGTTATTATTCATGGTTTTATAAAGTAAGCACTGGAATTTAGGGGTTCTTTTTGAATTAACAAATAATTTATAATATTTAAAATAGGTTATGATATGTAAAGTTATTAGTTTATTTATTTTATATAATATATTTAAAGTAATTAATTAATAAATTAATTTTATTTTTAATTTATATTATATGTATAAAAATAATCACTTAAATAATTTGTTGGTAGAAGATAGAATTTCAGTTATGTCAAATGATTTAAGATCTTGATTTATGAACCTCTTTTCCCCTATCAAAATAATAAACTTCTAATAACTTATAAACAACCATATTAAATCATAACTCCACAACCCTATTATTATTAATATATATTTTTTAAATATTTAAAACTTATAAATATAAAAAAAATACCATAGATTTAAATAATTTTTATTTTGTCTTATTTATTTTTTTATAAAAAATCTAGTAACCATAAATTCTTTTTATAATTTCTTTATATTTTAACAAAATTATTATACTTAAAAAATTAAAATGAACTAAAATATAAAATTAAATTTAATATTTTAATATAAATAAGTTAATAAATTAAACTTATTTTTCCATTAAAATTTTATTTTAATTATTTAAAAAAATTAATTTAATTAAAAAGATTAATTTATATTCAATGTTTTCATTAATTTTTTTGTTTGTCAAGTTATTTGTGATTTTCTAGGCTTGAGGAGCCACAACTCAAGGGCATTTAAGCTATTAAAATCACAAGGATCACAACGGACCTAGACCACACCAACCCTTAACTAACCAGATTTTTAAATATATCTCTTTCCCTAACACAGAGCACAACCATCCGGTAAAATTTGATCGTAGATTACTTATTGACCAAGCCATCCTCTAATTATGTTAATAAAACTTAACAATATTTTCATTAAAAAAAAATAAAAAAACTATTAATTCTTTTAACTTCCATTTTAATATAACCCTTTTATCATTATAACCTTTTTACCCTTGATTCACTACTTCATTAACTCTATTTTTCAATGTGATCATGACATTCAACCAATATAAAATTATTAATATTTAACATTACCCATTATGGTTGGACTATGTGCCCACTGGGAGATGTGAATCCTCTAAAAGTCAAAACAATTTCAAAGTTCTAAATGGATATCTCCCTATAACCGCGATAATTATGTAACAAAATGTACTTTATCATAATCCTCCATTAATTTCTTATTAATAAAAATATTTTGTTTTTATTTGATTGGTTTTAAGATAATAAATAGATTCAAACCACTTCAAAATCTAAGCAATTTATATTTTTTAATAAAAAATATTTTTACAGGATGAAATAATATTAATTACATTTTAAGTTAAAATGATTTATTTTTTATAAAAGTTATTAATCACGAACAAACTGAGGTTATTTTAAATTTTAATTATTAAGAATAAATATTTTAACTAATTCTTTAAAATAAATTTCTATAATTAAAATTTTTATTAGTTAATTATATTATAATAATATTTTTTTATTATAAAATTTAAATAAATTTAAATTTATTTAATAATTTATCCACGACTATTTTTTATTTTGATGATAAATTACATAAATAATTTTTTTTTTTATGATGAATTACACTAGTAAATTTTAAATGCATCGGCCCAAAAAATTCCCTTATAATTTTTAGGGAAAAACTTTTCTTATTATTTGTTGAGTCAAATTAAATTAAACCACGTCTCTCCTAGGGCTATCAAACTTCTTATTACCCACCAAACTTAGTTGTTCAATGTGAAGAACCAAGTCATGGTCATCGGCATGAGAAGTAAATAGGCAGCCACTGGGCCCCACTCTCCACAATGGGCCGCTATTGGAATAGTCAATAAACAAAAAAGGCCTCGCCCAACTTTTCCTCAGCTTATGGTTGTAGACTACTCACCTCGGCTCCCCAGTTTCGTTCGTCATGTGACCGTGCGGGAACTAAAGATCCGGCACTGCCCAGGTGTTCGATAGTGATAAGAGTAGTCACAAGCTGCTATTGCTGCTTCGCCTCGCGATTTCTCTCGTCTTCATTTCTAATATATATGTCCGCTTAATTTCTTCTCAACTGCCATTGATAAACTTTCCACAGCCTTCCATGTCCTTTTTTAATATTTTTCCTTTGAAAGTTTGCCATTTAAAACACACTTTTTGTCATCTCCAATCCTGTCGGCGATCATACGCCAAGGATTTGGTGCCCTCTATGATCTGGGCAACTGCCCACATGCTATTTCCAATTGGGTTGGCTCTGGTCCCCGGTACCCACTATATTTAGCCCCTATCGGGGGACGAGAGCGATTTAGAATGTTGGGCAGACGCAGCACTTTGATTTGATTTGATGGGGGTTTGGCTTTTTCTTTAACCATTACGCCCAATTCAATCTGATATAACTCGGTCTCTGCAATCTGATATAATTCGGCCTCTGCAAATGCTTATGGGAAGAGAGAGTGTGATTCATTGAGAGTGTACATATATTTCATGATATGTGGGCAAATGAGAAAGTGTTGGAAGGGGGGCATGCTGTCGAGCACCAGGGAGTGGTCACCAGCTGACTGACTTCCTGCAATGCAGGGTGTAAAGGATGGATGTGAGTTCTTCCTCCGCTATTCTCTTTTTATAATTAATGCCCACTTAGTTTAACTTCAGTAATATGGTGCCAGTTTCCCAGATGGTTGGATGCAAATTATGGAAGAAATTTTCCGCTTTTCTCATGAAGCTATGAAATATATACAAATTTTGGTATTTGGATGTATTTGCAATTTTGGTCATGGTCAGTAATCCTGCATCTCTGCATGATTGGAATAAGATTTTCCTGCATTGTTTTTAGGATCATGTGAACAATCCTTACTCTCATGCAAGCGTGGGTTACAGTCTCTGTTCATGTAATTTCATATTCGAAGTCTTTCTTTTAGCATGTTGAGCTTTCTATCGTTGCCATACTTTTAGTGCCGGGACCATATCTGAATTGACAGTCTATGTCTCTATTCTCAGTCTGTTATATGTTTTCTTGTTGTTTGGTGTTAGAGTTCTCGATATATCATAGAGGTCTCAAACAGTCTTCTTGGTGTATTCAAGTATAAGTTTCAAAAATTCTTCATGCTGTATTCAATGATAGGTCTCGAACAGTGCCCATGTTGTCGAAGTGGAGAATCGTGATATTTTTCACCAGGCTGGCAAGAGATTTAATGATATGCAGGGGTGTATTGAGAAGACAGACTGTAAAATTTGAAAATTTGGATTGAATGTAACTAGGTCTTTTCATCATCGTTGTGTTTCACATTATTTGGGTCCTTATAACTTTTAGTTGAGAAGTCTGCTTGTAGACCATTTTTTTTCAGCTGAAAAATCAAATATCTGCTTGTAGACCATGCCTTTTCCCTTTATTTCTTATTCTCTGGGTCTCTCTTCTTAGTGTCTTGTTCTTCCATATGACTTCATTTCTCAAATCTCTGCTCTAAGTGTCTTAATCTTTCATATGACTTTTCTTCTTGTAATATGTGTGATAACTAGGTCTGTTTTCTTCTGCTGTAATTTCTGTTCATCTACTTGTGTTTGTCCTCTATGCAGAACACCTCACTTTCTATGTAATTTACTTACAGTTTCCCTGATAGGTTGCTTATTTCTCTTACAGGCTACTTATTTCTAGGAAATCACAGAGCCTATGGGTCTCTACATACATTTTTCATTTGTACAATTCTCAGGAGTAGTGGTATAGGTTTCTAGTTTGATCATTTTCTACTTTATTCCTCCCTTTATAAGTTTAGTCATGGATTGCGGTCATATGGAGATGTTAGACATTTCTATTTTGCCCATGTATTCTTCACATTGCTTCTTACCTTTTTTCCATAGACAGGGCTTGCTATATAATATCGCATGTCTATGTTTCTCGTGCGTTTGTTGTTTTCTTTGAGCAGTGTTTTAAGCTTCTATTTTTCCTTTTATTTTCCCCCTTTTTGTTTTACTCAAGTACAATTTTTACTAGTTGATTTTGCTGCAGTAATATTTAGGTCCCTGTTCCAAGCATCTATATTCACAAAATTTGTCTTCAATGTCATATTTTTCTTATAGTTTCTGTAACCATGGTTATAGGCCATGTTTGGACAGTAATGTAATCTGTCTTTGTTTTTAGGGTGTTATTTTTCACTTCATTTCCTTTTAATTATAAACTTTTTTTGTATAAAGGGTACAGGACTCCATCTTTAGAATGAGGAACATTTATTATAGACTGTTTACCTAGAGAATGTATAGAGACTCTTCTTCCAGGATGATAGCTTCAGTATTATTTGTGCCCTTTCTCATTTTTAGTGTTGCTTGTGTTCACGTGTTTTCGTTATAGTGTTCTCATTTGAAGATAAGCTTCTCGTTTTTATTCTCTGCAATTTAAGTAACAGTGTATTCTTGAAGTGACTTTACAAGTTATAACTTGGCAATGTGAAAGATTGTTTCCCTGGCAAACTACTCTCTCCTCAATTTTTAAGATTTTTATAACAGATTGTATTCTCACAGTAATGTTATATGTTTCTGTTCGTGTACGTTTTCTTTGAGTATATTTTCCATTTAATGTTTGTTGTGCTGCTGCTTACATGTTGTATGCCTTTCTTATCAGGCCCTTATTTCTTTTCTTTTTATTTGGATATGGCATGGATTCCCATTGGAATGTTATTGGTGTCTGTATTTTTCCATCAAGATGATGTTTAACTTTTATGTCTTGTAATTATTGCCATAGGAGTTTTTCTCTCTTCATATATTTTTGGCAGTGGATTGCATTTTGTTACTTGTTGTATGTCAACTTGGAATTTTGGTTATCACATCATTTATTTCATTGTGATTCTTGTTCCTGGCTGGGCTTTTATATCAAGGTTATAGTGCTCTACCCGGAGGAGATTTCCTTGTGAATTTTGTCCTGGACAGAATTCCTATTGGAGTAGTATTGAACTCTATCTCTGGGTTGCTCTTGTTACCTAAGGTTTATAACTTTATTCATACTCCTGAGATTAGTGGTAGTAGGTCAAAGTTGGCAGGCTTTGATAACATTAGTATGTAGATTTATGTTTTTATATGCTTTGAGATTTTTTTTTTCCTTAAATGTAAATACACAAGGATGGGTGCAGTTTGGAGCTCTGGGAGGTGCAGAAGCATACGGGCAAGATCACATGCAAGAGGAAATAAAGTGAGCCATCGATGGCAGCTCCAAGCCATCCACAGGAAGATGAATTGTCTGCAAAGACACTGCAGAAGCGGTATGAAGGATTGGTGACAGTGCGCACTAGGGCAATTAAAGGCAAAGGAGCATGGTACTGGATACACCTTGAACCTATTCTGTTTCAAAATCAAGATACTGGAGTTGCCAAGGCTGTGAAATTGCGTTGTGGGCTTTGCAGTGCCTTGTTTTCTGCTTCAAATCCTTCTAGGACAGCATCAGAGCATCTCAAAAGAGGCACTTGCCCCAATTTCAATGGAGCAGTTTCTAATCCTGTTTCTTCTGTGCCTCCAAAAGCAATCACGCCTGCTAGCACTTCCCAGAACAGGAAAAGAAGTGCTCTTACCTTGCCACAAGCAGCTATGCCTCTAGCCATGATTGGCACACCTCGCCCCAGTTCTGAAGCTGTTCGTTTTAGCAGCCCAACACCTCTAGTGCTTTCTGGGGGAAAGGAGGATCTGGGTGCACTTGCTATGTTAGAAGACAGTGTGAAGAAACTAAAGAGCCCAGGAGGAAAAGGAGGTCCAGGGCAAATCCTTAGCAAATCTCAGGTTGAGACAGCACTCAATTTGCTTGCTGAATGGCTCTATGAATCTTGTGGCACAGTTTCTTTTTCTTGTGTTGAACATCCAAAATTCAAAGCTTTTCTCAATCATGTTGGTCTCCCACCTATCAGTAGAAAGTATGTTGCTGCAGAAAAGCTGGATGCCAAATATGAGGAAGTAAGAAATGAGTCTGATGCAAAGCTTAGGGATGCCATGTTTTTCCAGCTTGCATCAGATGGTTGGAAGAAGAAGAATTTGGCATATGGTGATAATCTAGTAAATTTGACTCTAAATCTCCCTAATGGAACTAGTCTTTTCCGAAAGGCCCTCTTTACGAATGGGGTTGTTCCTGCCAAGTATGTTGAAGAAACTATTTGGGAAACTATCACAGGGATCTGTGGTGCAACAGTAGAGCGTTGCGTAGGCATTGTTGCAGATACAGATAAGCATAAGACAAAGGCACTCCGAGAATTGGAACGTAAGAATTGTTGGATGGTGAATTTAACATGTCAAGTTCAAGGTTTTAGTAGCTTACTTAAAGATTTTCATAAGCACTCTTCTTTATTTAGATCAGCTGCTTCTGATTGCTTTAAGTTGGCTACTTTCTTTAATAGCAAACATCCAGCTAGTACATACTTTCAGAAGTATCAGATGCAAGAAATGGATCATATAAAATTGTTTAGACTCCCTCCTGATCCTCCTTTTGCTAGTAACAATTTCCCCTACAATTATGCTATGATGGAAGATGTTGTTAATTCAGCGCGGGTATTGCAACTTACAGTGTTGGATGAGTCCTTCAAGGTCTTTTATGCAGATGATCCTGTTGGTAGGGAACTTGCGGATATGATACAGGATATAAGGTTCTGGAATGACCTCGATGCAGTGCTGTCATTGGTCAAGCTGATCAGGATGTTGGTACAAGACGTTGAAGCTGATAGACCTTTGGTAGGACAGTGCCTGCCACTCTGGGATGAATTGAAGACAAAGGTTAAGGATTGGTGTGCCAAGTATAACATCGATGAGGGACCTGTGAAGGAGATTATTGAAAAGAGATTTGCCAAGAATTACCACCCAGCATGGGCAGCTGCTTTTATTCTAGATCCTCTCTATCTTGTCAGGGATAGCAGTGGGAAGTATTTGCCCCCTTTCAAATGTTTGACAGCCGAGCAGGAGAAGGATGTTGACAAGATTATTACCAGATTGGTATTTAGAGATGAGGCCCATATTGCACTGATGGAGCTCATGAAATGGCGTGCTGAGGGCCTAGATCCCTTGTATGCACAAGCAGTTCAGGTAAAACAACCTGATCCTGTCACTGGTAAAATGAAAATTGCCAATCCTCAAAGTAGCAGACTTGTGTGGGAAACATGCTTAAGTGAGTTTAAAGTTCTTGGCAAGGTCGCTATCCGGCTGATATTTCTCCATGCAACTTCTTGTGGTCTAAAATGTAACTGGTCATTCATGAGATGGGTCTACACTCATGGGCATTCAAGAGCTGCAATGGATAAAGCTCAGAAGATGATATTTATTGCTTCACATGCCAGGCTTGAAAGGAGAGATTTTGTGAATGAGGAGGAGAAAGATGCAGAGCTGTTTGCAGATGGCGAGGATGATGTACTCAGTGATGTCTTTGCGGATCCAGCAATGTAACATATATTACTAGGAGTTTTAGGACTAATTCTTTACCTCTTGCCCTTTCTTGTGGTGTGGTTCACGGAAGAGGGTAAAAAAGAATGAGTAACACTATTAGATTCATGTGCTCTAATATTGATTCTGTACATCAGATCTATCATTGATACTCACAGAGTCTTTCCATAATTTATCCTCTTCTTTCTAGACATGAATGTAGGTTCTTGTGTTGTAGACTATCCATGACTGCCACTTCTTGTCTTGGATCAACAGTTGTCATACACTTTATTACTTCCGTGACCTGTCTTATAATTGAATTTAAGAAGAATGGAAGCTTTCATTTTTGAGATTTAAACAATTTTGCCTAGACGTTCAATTGTGCAGAGGTTCTTGTGTCATAGATTTATGTATGGCTGCCTTTCCTTGAATTGGCATTCTTATACACTTGATTATGTCTCTGTCTTATAGTTAAGTTCAAGAAGACTAAGTGCTTTAATTTCTGAAATCTCAACAAATTTAGTTGGCCTAGAATTGCGATTGTGTAGGTACATGTGGATGTGCATCAATTTGTGTTTTCTTAAAGTTATCTGCTAAGCCCGAGATTTTAAGTGAGGTCATTCTTACTTTAAAATAACATTGGTATGGAATCAGATATACTATTCTTCCCTTAGTTAAATTTACTTAGAATGGTAGTTTCTTTGCAAATTTATCAAGCAGTTACTAGCCCCATCTTTGCAAATTTTAGAATCAGGATATTGAGGAGTGTATACTAGTTTAAAATGCCCTCAGATTAATTATTTCTCTCCTAACCATTCAATGACGCTGGAAATTCAGATTCTAGAAAGCATCATGCTCCTTTACTGTTAAATATTTGATTTCGGGATAAACAAGAGAGATTGTCGTACCAAGACTTTGCATCTGATTATAAATGTTGTAATTACACTTGGGAGCATGCCATGTACTTCGTTTGGAGTTCTCACTTTTGTTGTAAATTTAAAGTAAATCATACAGTGAGAGAGGAATTTGTCTCCGGAACTGACCTTTTACGTGCTTTTGCCACTGTCATTTGAGCTACAATATTTTCTTTCTGCAGAAAATATGAGTTGCAGGCTACTGTATCTCTTCTCTATACCGTGTGTTACGGTAACTTACATTTTATTCTTGTTATAAAGTCGAAACAGTAAAAAGACAGGTTTGGCTCATGGATTGCATACTAAGTGCTTTACTGACATGAATATCTTTTAATACCAGTGATATGAGGCACAATTTGCTAGCGTGTGGACAGTGGATGGGCTGGTCATAGAATATACCTTGGAACTGAAATTCTGATCAGCCTTCGCATTCGATGATTGGTGCAGCATAGATTTTGAAAAATAGCATAATCATAAAGTACTATTTGCAAGTAGTCCAATATCCATATCTTCTATCCTTTCCGATTTGCAAAGGTTATCCTTTTCAGGACCTTCTTAAAGTAGCAAGAAACCCATAAAGCTGAAGCATCCAAACTTAGCTTCCAATCTGTAACTACTGGATGAAACAACGCTAAAAATAAGAGCCTAAAGACTCCATTAAGCCTTCGCTAATATTTAACTAGGCATCACTCTCCGCATTCACCAGATCAAAGTAGCATCACTTAGTGCTATTATAACAAATTATAACAAAAGTGGCAAATTTAGGCACATTATTATAATTGTAGTTGGTTTGGTTTTAACAGCTACCTTGTTGTGGTCTCACTCAATTGATGATTCGAAACATACTAAAGATGAAACTTGGGACTTTACTTTTCAATACACATGTTATATTTTTCTTTTTCAAGGAAAACCGTGTGGGGGACACTCAAGGATGCTTTCAGTTTCACTCAATTGATGACTCAGATGAAACTCGAGACTGTACCTAATTGAGTGACTCAAAACATATTAAGATGAAACTTGAGACTTTACCTTTCAATACACGTCATATCTTTTGTTTTCAAGGAAAACCTTGTGGGTACAGTTAAGGATGCTACCTTGTGTGGTATTACAAGTAAAATTGTCGATATAGATTCGTATGCATAATCTAAGGGGATTTGAACCAGGAACTTCAACTTATTAGGTTAGAACTAGTCAAATGCCCAGCAACATAGGTGATAACTAGGTTAGAACTTGGCAATTGCCCAGCAACATAGGTGATAACTAGGTTAGAACTCGGCAAATGCCCAGCAACATAGGTGATAACTAGTTGAACCAATCCATTGGACTAAAATATTTGGAAACATCTAGCAACATAAGTGATAACTAGTTGAACCAAACCCCTTGGTTTAAAATGTTTGGAAACATCTTGCAGAACTAATGAAATGTCTGGTAACATAGGTGACAAGTGGTTGAACTAAACCTCTAAGCTAAAATGTTTGGAAACTTCTTGTTCCATCCTCAAATATTTGAGTGAGATTCTTGATACTTTACCAACCTCAATCAACATACGAGATGCAGACATATTGCTGGTTAAGTTTGAATCTGGATGGAAAAGATAACTACTCTTTTTAACCATCATAACTAAACTTAATTGACCATTCTCTTTTTAACCATCAAACTAAACCCAATTGACCATTCTCCTTTTAACCATCAAACTAAATCCAATTGACCATTCATTATATAATAGAAATGAAATATGAACAATTTCCGTTTTAGATTATAATTGAAAGTTGATACTTCAACTAACTGGTTAAGATTTATAGACGGGATTATTTGTTTGAACGAATAAGTTTAAACACCCTCCAGTTATAAAATCCCTTTTTAAGGGACGTAGAGATTACAAAGTTGTCTCTCGGAAAATTGGCTGCAGATTAAACATGGACAGAAGTGAGGATGATGTTCCTCCGTAACATTTGGAAAACCCATTAAAAACGGATTTTAAATTGGAATTTCCAAGGGCTAGAGATCTCTAATATTCTAAATTTTCTTTCCAAGGGCTGATATTTTTTTACCACTCACTGACGTATCATTTTCCCAGAACCAAAGTTAATCACACAAATTGATTACAGCATCAAGCTAATCTGAAAATCTGAAGTAAACCTCACAAACTGTGGATTGTGAGCCTTAATATTGATATTTATAAAACCCAAATCTTTATTCATTAGAAGATATAGTTTGACCTCCTTATATTTTGAATTTAAACATAAAGATGTGTTCTAAATTGCAACGATAATTTGTATTTTCTGAAGAATGATTCTTAAAAATGCAGGCCTGATACAAATGCACAGAGGATCATCTTTACCATTTTAATGCAGAGATGTTTGGACAAAATTAAGCAGTAGTGTTATCGCTTATGTTATTTTGATAAAGCTGTCTTAAGGGTGAGCGATCAGCTTTCTATTTTACAGTTACTTTATCTTATTCTGGTTTTGTTGTGTCAACAAAAGTATTCACAGCAAGGTCTCGGAATGAGTTGTGTTAGAGAAAAGGTTTGCACCAAGCTAAGCTTCGGCCCTTGTGTGCGAATCAGTGATAAAATTTCTGTCACTATTAAATAGAAAATACTAGAGATTTTTGGTAGAATTATGTGAGATATTATTTTATATCTTGATTTTAATTAACACTAGTATATTTGGACTATTTGTTGAATTATACAATTTTTCATCATAATTATATTATGATGTAAAGTGTATCATGTGTTATATATTTGAAGATTAATATAAGAATTAATATATGTAGTTTTTTCTTGTTTTCTGTGCTAGGTTGGATGTATAAGTTTTTATTTGTATTTTTGTTGGTATGTTTTGTGCAATGCTGTGCGATGGTTTTGGATTTCTTAGTATTTATTTCATTTGAAAGCGGTAGGTTTATTGCTTCAAGTGAGAGTTTGTTGTTTTGATGGTTATATATTGGAAATTATTAAGTGATATAGACAGCAGTTCATTGTTGATGTTGAACTGGTATGAAAATTAAATCTACCAAATAATAAAACTTCATGTAATGATCATGAAATGGAATCTCACCTATGAATAGATTTATGAATGGTTTGTTCATAAGTCTCTTAATTTTTCTCATAAGTGATAATTTCATAAAAAAGTGATAATCTGTAAAGTGGACCATTTAAATTGAGAGACAACCACATTTTCTCAAAATTGTATTTTTTTTCTTCATGATTCCCCATCCTATTACATGAGAGGATGTTGAGATCTAGAACAATAGACAAGGTGGGTGGACAATGAGAGAGCCCTCGACTTTGAATGATGTGAATATTAAATATTTGGAAGAACTGCATGAACCATGGTTTTGTGCTACCACTTTTTAGGTGAAGCATATCATCAATAGATAGATTGGGGAATCCATTCTCATTTAGTAAAACAAAGCAAAATTTTTGTATGTACTTTAAGAGGGAGATTTGTGAGGAATATTCCACCATTGATAATATTGCTGCTAGTTAAGAAGGGTATACATATGAAATGATCATGTAAATAAGGTGCAACATGTGTGGGTGACAATCAGTGAAGGATGACACCTACTTCCTAGTTTAAAAGAAATTTAGCAAATGTTAGGAAATAAATCAAAGAGTCAAAGTGAGATTGGAGGGCACACTATAGCCTTGATGATTTGCAAGCATGGTGACAACACAAGGTTGATAAGTTTAAAAAATGTCAAGGTTAAGGCTAAACTAAATAGCAAGATGAATAAAGAAGATAGAGGTAATGAAGAGTTAGAGATGCCGATCAATGATGAAGATAAAGAATGGGGAAGGGGAGTCTTTTGTTTTTTATTGCGTTGTGCGAAAGAGAGAGAGAGAGATGTCATGTAGGAGCATAGGAAGAAGTTCAAATGACCATCATGAAATCGATGCAAAGGTTAACTTTAAGAACTTATGTAGTGCTTATCTACTTGATTTTTCCAATGGGTCCAATCAAGAATGAAGGAGAAAAATTAAGTAGATAGTCTATAGATGAGATTGTTAGAGAATCCTATTGTAAGGCCCCCAATTTTAACCCCTATAATATACTAGATAAAACCATGTATTTGAGGTAATTATGTGATTGAAGGTGAGTGTGAAGCCAAGAGGGATCAAGTATAATGACTCTATAATGTAAAATCTGATTATGCTTTTTAAATACTTTTTAGCATGGAGTCCAATGCTAAGTACTAATAAGGATTGGATGTCTTAGACCGTGTCCAACACCAAGTATCAATACAAAATTCTATTACAATTACTTTTACCTTATTTTGGTTTTGTTGTGTCAACAACAATATTCACATCAAGGCCTTGGAATGAGCCGTGTTAGAGAAAATGTATGAATCAAGCTAGGCTTTAGGCCTTTTGACACTGTTAAATAAAAAATCTTAATTTTTTTGGGTAAACACTACAGACCTTGGTGGAATTATCTTAAATACTATCTTATATCTTGTTTTTAATTAACATTCATGTCTTTGGGGCATTTGCCATGAAAGAGTACAAAACTATGAAATTTTGCATTATGAATATATTATGATTGATCATGTATTATGTATTATGTGTTACACATGTGTAGATTAATACATGCAAACAAATGCCATATAAGTTGAAGTCAATAGATCAACATCAACTAAACTTAAGTCTAAAGCAGAAAAGGATGAAAGAAAAATGAAAGCTAGGGAAGAAGGTTTGTCCTCAAATGGTAAAAAGGAATATCAAAAGATAGATGGAATAAATTCACTACTTAGAAATATTTCAAATAGGATTTCAAAAATGGAGGCACAACCTAGAATAGTTCAACAAACAACAAATAGACCTCAAGCTCAATATAGGAGACCTCCCCAACCCTAAATTTTGCAAAGATCTAATATTGATGAACAAAATTCAACCTCCACTAATGATTGATGATCAGAAACCTAAAGACACTGGCCCTCTGATTAGAAATGACATCAATAATTTTGATCATTCATCAATTCAAAATTCTATTGTCCCTCTTCCTCAAAATCAATTCCCACAACAAAATCAATAAAATTCACAAATTTCAAAATATCAGGCCTTTTTTGAATTCTTAATTGCATAATTAAAGAGAAGATATGATTTAAAATCAAGAACAGGGCTTGGTAGACCTTCTAAAAATCTCATTGTATATGAACCACCAATTAAAACCATTGAAACTCAAACAACAACAATTCAACCATTGAATCAATCAAATGAACCAAGTTCAATTGATAAAACTGTTTTAACTACTTTCAATGTGGAAATAGAATTAGAAAGGGTCAAAATACCTATTCCTTTTTTTGAACTCTCCAAAAATCCAGGTTATAAAAACCAAGTTTCTAAATGGATTAAATCTTCAAGTTTTGATGCTGAAGGAGATGTAATAAGCTTGCAAGATGAAAAACCTTCAATGATCTTTGTTCCCAACCCTGATATGATTGATGAAAATGTATCACATTTTTATGTCACTTTAAAAGTTCATGATTTTCTGTTATACAATTGTATGTTAGATCCCAGGGCTTCCCATAATCTGATGCCTAAAGTGATCATGGATCAACTTCAATTACATATCACTAGACCTTATCATGAGTTATATACTTTTAACTCAAATAAGGTACCCTATCTTGGACTCATAAAAGACCTAGTTGTCACTCTAGCACAAATCCCTGTTAAGAGTGTAGTATTAGATATTGTAGTTACAAATATACCTCCTAAATTTGGTATGTTATTATCTAGATCATGTTGTGCCAAATTAGGAGGAAGTCTGCAAATGGACGTGTCTTATGCTACTATTCCTGTATCTAGAGGTGAAAAACTAAGATTATACAGGGAGGTTAGATTCATCAATAATATTTGTAGAGCTGATCAAGCAAGAAATCATCCAATTAATGCAATTGATCAAGATTTTGAATGTTTAACACTATCATCAAATAACTTACAAAAAACTCAGCTTAGCATTGAACAGATTGTGGATAAACCTGAGGCTATAAAAACTGATATTTGGAAACTATACTTTGATGGAGATTTTTAAAAAGAAGGAGCTGGAGATGGTATTGTACTTATTTCACCAGATAAAGAGAACATAACTCAATACTATAAGTTAGATTTTGATGTTACAAACAATGTAGCATAATATAAAGCTTTACTTCTAGGATTGGAATAAGCCAAAAGTCTTAAGTGCAAAATCTAAGTGTATTCAGTGACTCATAACTCATTGTTAAACAAGTAAGGAATATTTGTCAAACAAAAAACCCCAGACTTAGACCTTATAGAAATGAAGTATGGGATTCAGTGGATAATTTCTTTCAGGCATTTAACATCATTGCTATTCCAAGAAATGAGAATATTCATGTAGACTCTTTAGCTTTTTCATCTAGTTCTTTTAAAATTATCGATAGAATGCAACTACAATATCAGATTTAGGTAAACTATAGACTCTGAATTCCTAATAATCTTAAATATTGGCAAATATTTGAAGATGATGAACAATTAAAATCATTTTTGCAAGTAATTTATGAATTTTAAACCATATAAATTAAGAAGAACAACTTGATGATAAAGAGTTGAATAAGGAAAATGAAACTTCACAATTAAACTCAAAAATGGTTGATCATAACATCATTCATCTACCCAACAATTTCATCCCAAAGGGCTTAGTTCCTCTTGAAAAATTGTTTGACCACAATGATGTTCCTAAAAGCCCATTATCAAATTCCCCTAAAGAAGATATAGAAGAATGCAATATTGGAACTAAAGAAGAGACTAGAAATATTAAAATCTTTGCATCATTACCAAAGGAAACAAAAGATAAATATCTAAGCCTCCTTAAAAATTACAAAGATGTTTTTGCTTAGTCTTATGATGAGCTAAAAACATATGATACAACACTGATTGAACATAAAATTCCTCTAAAACCAGAAGATAAACCTTTTAAGAAAAAGTTAGGGAGAATAAATCCAATCCTGCTCCCCAAAATTTAAAAAGAACTTAAAAAACTATTGGATGCCAAAATCATAGTTCCCTTAATATATTTTGATTGGATAGAAAATTTGTTTCCAGTTGGAAAGAAAAATGGAGAAATCAGATTGTGTGTGGATTTCAAGAACTTAAACAAATAATCCTTAAAGGAAAATTATCCATTACCCAAGATGGATCAATTACTTAAAAATTTTCAAGTTCTAACAAAATTTCTATGTTAGATGGTTTTTCTGGATACAATTAGATCACGGTGAGCCCAAAAGATAGAGAGAAGACAACATTCACGACTCCTTGGGGTACATTCATGTATGCAAGGATGCCTTTTGGACTAACAAATGTTGGAGCTACTTTCCAAAGATTTATGGATTTAGAATTTGTTGGTAAGATTAATGAATTTGGTGTCATTTATCTAGATGATCTAACTGTATTTTCAAGTTCTGATAAAAAACATTTAAAGCACTTGAGAAAGGTTTTTAACAAGTGCAGGAAGTTTGGGATATCACTAAATCTGAAGAAGTCCTTGATTGCAATAAAGGAAGGAAAATTACTTGGTCATATTATTTCAAAGGAAGGAGTAGTCATTGATCCAAAGAGAGTTTCAACCATCCAACCACTTTCACTACAAAAGAATAAAAAGGAAGTTCAAGCTTTTCTTGGGAAAATCAACTTCTTAAGGAGATTTATACCAAACTATGTTGAAATAGTTAAGGATATTATTGATATGTTGAGAAAAGACCATGAAGTCATGTGGACAATTCAAGCAAGATTTGATTTTACCCAAATCAAGAAAGCTATTTTAGAAGCCCCAATATTTTCCAGTCTAGACTATTCTAAACCTTTCAACATTTTCTCTTTTGCTTCTAAAAACACCCTAGTTGTTGTCCTTTTGCAAAAGAATGAAAATGGAGATGACCAGCCTATTGCATTTTTCAGTAAAGTCATGAGAGATACTGAGTTAAAATATGACATTATTGAAAAACAAGCCTATGCCTTAGTTCATGCCTTGAAACATTTTAGAGTCTATATCCTTGATTCTTCCATTATTGCCTATGTTCCAAACAATGTTGTTAAAACTATATTATCAAAACCTAATACAGATTGTCGAAGAGGAAGATGGATCACCAAGATATTAGAATTTGATCTTATTATCAAATCTACAAAGTTGATAAAGGGTCAGGGTTTAGCCAATTTTTTAGTTGAATCCAATTGTAAAGTTTTGGGGATAAATTTTGTCATGCAAATATGAGTAGTGAAGAATCCACAAGAACCTTCTCAAATATCAACAGAGAAGAATCCACAAGAACCTTCTCAAATATCAGAAGAGAAGAATCCACAAGAACCTTCATCTTCAACTAAAAAATTTCCTCTTCCACTCGACATTGACGAGAAATTTCTTATTTCAGAATGGTACATTGATATTGTGCATTTTTTTGTGATTTTGAGTATCCACCTGCATTCACAAAGAACCAATGCAAAACACTCAAGTTAAAGGCCATAAAATATTTCATCGTGAATGAAAATCTGTATTGGAAGGATCCAATAAACATCCTTTTGTTATGCTTAATAGAAAGTGAGACAGAAGGAGTTATAGATCAGTTTCATGCGGGTATCTGTGGTGGTCATTATGCTTGGAGAGAAACAACATACAATATTTTAAGAGCTGTGTTTTATTGGCCAAAATTATTTTCACAAGTAGGAGAAAAGGTTAGAAGTTTCATACCATGTCAAATTATTTTTGGAGAGAAAAGATTAGCAACACTCCCTCTAGTTCCAGTCCTAGTTTAAGAACCTTTCCTAAAGTGGGGATTAGATTTTATTGGAGAGATTCATCGAGCATCTAGAAATCAACATAAATGGATTTTAACTGCCACAAATTAGTTTACAAAGAAGCTATACCAGTCAAGAATGCTACTGATACCATTGTCATTAAATTCATTGAAGAAAACATACTATCTAGATTTGGATGTCCCCAATAGATAGTTATAGACAATGCACAAGAATTCAGTAGTATTAAAATGATTGAGTTTTGGCAAAAATATCAAATTCTACTAATCATTCTACCCCTTATTATCCTCAAGGAAATGGATGGGTAGAGTCTTCAAACTAAAGTCTAGTCAAAGTCATTAAAAAGGTACTTGCAGATCATAAAAGAAATTGGGACATCCATCTTAATTATGCAGTTTAGGAAGAATTTCACCATAGAGATCAACAGAAAAATCACCTTTTCAGCTTGTTTATGGCCATGAGGCCATTTTTCCTACACAACTAGCTTTTCCTGTCATGCAATTCTTATAAGAAGAAAATGAAGAACTTGATGATTTTTCTAGGAGAATCAATCAGATTATAGAACTTAATAAACACAAAGATGAAGTCCAATATAAGCTTCAAAAATATCAGAACAAAATGAAAATCTTGTTTGACAAAAATGCTAGAGAAAGAGATTTCAAAGGAGATTTAGTACTACAATGGGATGCTAGAAGAGAAGACAAAGGAAAACATGGAAAGTTTGATAATCTCTGGTTTGGACCTTTTAGCATTGCAGAGGTTAAGGGAAACAATACTTTTGTCTTGCAGAACTTAGAAGGAAATATTCTTCATTACCTATCAATGGAAAATATTTGAAACATTATATCCAGTACTGAGATTTCCTTAGTCATTCATCATTTGGATCTTCATGTTCTCTGCATCCTATAGGAGGAAGCAGTGCCCAGTTGTAGTTGATGTTGTAACATTGATTATTTTGATAAGTTAGATGTTTTTATAAAAAAAAAAATAGATATTGGGAAAAGGGGATAGAAATGACGAGGAAAGAAAAAATAGAAAAAATAGAAAGAAAAAAATAATAATGAAAATCCCAAAATGCAACGTGCTAGTTAAAATGTCGCTTTTCAATAATTAATCATGTTTGATTAAATCTTAAATTTGGTTAAATTAAACAAAAAAAGAGTTTATTTTGTAAATAAGAAAATGACAAGGCTCTTTGTCATTTTCGTTAAATGTAATAAAAAGTTTGACGGATATGATTTGCAGTGCTAAGTTATCAATGGCTCTTAGACCACTTCACACCCCTCAAGCCCATCCAAAGTTTAATCAGGGGGATGGGGTGTGAAAAGAAGTCATCCCTCTTACTACCTCTTCCACATGCCGCTCTCATGTTCACTCTACACCCCCTCGCTCCAAAACCATAAACTACCTCCTACCCCCTATCCACTCTCTCCCATCCATAAAGTTGTTACACCTGCTCTTGCCAGTTTTAAATAAAAATATTTTTTCTACCAACTATCAACTCCTTATTCGCCAACCATATTCCCATTTTAAAATTTATCGTTACACATTAATGTCCCCCACGCCCATTTAACGGATAATTTTTGATAGAACCATTTAACCTACATATTTATTTATTTATTTATTTTTATGTTTTTTTGAAGATTATTGGTTTCTTGTATTTTCTCTCTCTGCTCCACCAAGTCATAAACTAAACCATTGCTACCAGTTACCAAGCCGAACAACCACCAAAGTAATTAGTGAAACTCAAGATACCATTCCACCTATCAGTCAACAAGGGAATTGTTCATCTTCGGGTAATTACAATTGTTTCTCAATTGTTTTCTTTCAGTCATGTCTTTAAAGAAGAAATCAAAAACTTCAGAAAACCCCATGCTGTATCCCACTATCGACATAGACCATTAGCCATTAGTCAACTAGCTCTATAAAGTTTCTGAAATCAACTGCGAGTTCAACCTTTATGAACTCTAAAATTGGTTAAAACAAATTTTTTTAGACCTAAGTAATGAATTAAACCTCTGGCACTCATCTTTACCTTAGTTTATCATTCCACGAACCCATAATTTCCTAGAATTCATTTCATGGTGTCATGTTAGGTATGTTCCTAGTCAAAGAGGAGTGGTTTCCCAAAACAATGAATCTCTTTTTACAATTATTGTTGAATCAATTAATCAAATGTTACAGATCCAAAACCTTGAACCCTTGCATCCATTTTCTCCAAAATCCCACATGGATATCTATAAAAATCTTGACTTTCCCAAAAGAGGCAAGATTTTTTAAACCTTTCTACCAGAAAATGTCAAATTTCTGAAAACCAATCCACCATATCAATCATCTATGTTTCCAGAAATGATGAAGTAGATAATATCCAATGTCTCATGTCTGTTAGGTTATTATTTTGATCAGTAGGTCGATGAGGTCCTTATAGGTTTCTTTTCAGTTTTATCAGTTAATGAAAAGTCATCTCTTATCTTCAACTACACTGAATTCTTAGCAAAATCAATTCATGATCATCTCATGAAGTTCTCTGCAGAAGGAGTGTTCAAATATGCTTCTGTCTTAGTATATTTGTTCCTGTTTTATCAGTTAGAGGGGTTTTATTTTCCCTTACAGAAGATGGGCATCCAAGGAAATCCACAATCAGTAATCCATTGGACTTCCTTGGTGAGGAAGAACACCACTGAATTCACATTCAGTGACTTTGTGGATCAGTTTCTATATGTTGTTTCTTTTTTATTAAATAGTGATGCAGAACCAAGGATTGGGCCAGAGATCAGAAAAATCTACATCTCAGTGAAAAAACTAGAACATGAGATTGATATCTATACCAAAATTATACAGAGATTAGGATATATGGATGTGAAATACCTCCGTATGGATTACCTAAGTTTGTCCCTATCTAGATTTTTCATTGGAATATATCAGACAAATGATTAATGTGGATCGACTTCATTTTGTAGCACCAAAGAAGAAGCCTCAATTTAAAATCAAAACTCAAGTAGGGCCTTTTATTTGTAATGCTAGATTAGCAGGGAAGGAAGTAGAAAATATTTTGAAACATATGAATTTCAAAGTTAGCTTCACCTGGTCATATGATCCCGTAGGGGCGATTTCAAAATTAAGGGTAGAGCAAAAAACTACCCCACATTCTCACACTCCCAGGCCTGAGATAGAACAGTACATGAACCAGGATGAATGGAAGCAGAATACACATCAAGAGGAAAATTAACAGGTTATATCATCTACATCATCATAGACTCTTGTACCAGAAGAGAAGCAAGACGAAAGGCCAAGGGACAATGCTTCCCCTATGGTGACAGAAATTTCAGCCAAGGAATTCAAAATATACAGTAAGAGGCAAAAGACAAAACTACACAATAGCACCCAATTGTCATGATAGGCCCATTTGTGCCATCATATTCTAGAAGAGAAGAAATGACTGTAGGATCTCCTATGTTGTCAAGTCCAGATGTATTGTCAGGCCAGGGTAACTCCAGAATGAATGAGCGAGAGAAAACTGATTATTTTATTCATTAGCTAACATACATTTATATACATAAATATGGTGGATCAGTTCATCTTCTGGATGACTGTCTAGTTCACCCATCTGTTTCGGATTAGGTGTCAACATTCCCCCCCTTAATCTGAAGGGATGTTGGTGAGTCCAAGCATCATTTTGAATCTTTCAAGCTTTTCTCTTCCAAGCGCTTTGGTGAAGATGTCTGCAACTTGCTCATTTGTGGAACAATGGC